>PVHY01001404.1:0-72671 GCA_004024945.1 Uropsilus gracilis | reverse complement strand
GTTAGTGGTGTAACCACAGGTAAATCACAGGATATTAGAATTAAAAGGGATGTTCATGTTAATAGATCTAGCCTTCAATTTCATGTTTTAATTCTTCCTTCAGTATCCACAGAAAGGACACTGAGTTCACATAGTCTCTGGTAAGAAGCATGTTCCTAAATATATTCAAGAGAATGGTCCACAGGGAAGAATAAAACAAGATCGCTTGTATCCTACATTGTTTTATATAAAAAATATTTACTCAACAATATGAAATCCTACACTGCACAGATTATCAGAGTGATTCCTTTAAATGTCTGAAGTATTCTTTTTCATTTTTTTAATTCCAGTAATATGATTTGCGATGAAAATATCAAAAGAGATTACTAAACGATTTAGGCACATTTTCAATTCCTGTGTTGCATTTTTAATAGTTACATTAAAAGTGAATACTGTAGGGACACTCTTTCTCTCTTTCAGGGAAGATGAGGGATTTAAAGGATATAACTTTGATATAAGTTAAGGCTTTAATAGATAGCTATTTAATCATGCATTAATATAAATGCCAAATTGGAGATGTTCCATATTAAAGGTTGTCCTTATTACAGATTATATCCTATTCACCTTACTGTTTATTTCCTATTGCTGGTTGTGGAGCTCATGGAAACAGGACAAAGAAAGATAATTAAATAACCTAGTTTCTTGGGATTTGGAAGGTGAAAAAGGAAATTGATGTTTAAATGGGGAAAACAGTCATGGTACAAAATAAACCAACGGTTCATCACAAAAGATTGAGTTGCTTTATCATTTAATTTATCCAAAGGAAAAAAAAAAACCCGGAGTTAGATAGAACCCATACATACACTATCAACTTTTAGAAAAATGATTTGAAATGTTTTTAAAATCCTAGTACAAGTTATTCAAATTAGAAGGAAGATAATGAAAAATCCTCTGAGAGCTCCCTTTCTGGTCACAAGTGCAGACTGACTTCTCCAAGAACTTTGAAACTTACAATCCACTGCACATTCTGAAGTGCCATAGTGCAAGTTGTATTTGTGTTCCTCCTTCCTACTTCTATCATGTCTACAATAACAACATTTAGATAAAACATTTAAGTAAACTTGAAAGCGGTAAATGACAAAGGAAGAATTTGAAGCCAGTCTGGTGCAGATAAATGCTGTAGATACGGTCTTCACATGTTTTCTTCGAAATCAAGCAAACTTGACTCAGAAATTTTATCACAAAATGGAAATCAGAAATCATTGTGACAACAGATTTTTCAATTATTTCCGTCTATAGAGCTGACTGTTGCAGTCTAGATTGTACAAATTGTAGTAATTAATGAATCTTTGTCACATTTTATCATGTTTCCTGAATGGAGAGCATGACTTACTTTTAACATGGAAGATGAAGCTGAACATACCCATCATGGCCTCATTCTGACCCTCATTAAGGCTTATCTTTATATCTGGATCAATGTCCCAGTTCATCCATGAGTCTGCTCTCACCTGAAAGGATATTCTAGCCAACTAGGGTTAAATTTTAAGAGCCTATATGAAGAGCCCTTATATCAAGTATCAAGGATAATATAAAATAATTACCTTCCTCATTGGTTAGGTTATCTGCTTGCTCTATAATTCCAAACTTTCCTCAAAAGAAACACCACCACAGGGTCTAGATTGAAGTGGATGCAGAAATGAACCAATTTCACTCAGATTCTATTCATGTTCTTTATTCCTGCACTTCCAGACATCAAGCTAATATTTATTTCAATTTTTATTAAATAATTTATTTATATACAAATTTCACATCTTTGTAATTCCCAGCAATCGCCCACTGTCTTTCCTCCCTGACCATTCCCACACTCTCTCAACCACCACCAATTTTGTTCTTCAGTTTGGTTGTTAGTTTGTTTTAACTTTTCCTCATGGCTTTTGGTTTATTTTTTCTATGATCCATATATCACTGAAGCCATTTGGTTTCTGTCTTTTTCTTTCTGACTTGTATCTGCTAAATGATTTCTTCTAAGTACATCACATCCATCCATGTTATCATAAGAATCATCTTGTCATTTTTAATTGATGAGTAATGTTTCACTGTGTATATATACCACATCTTTTTCATCCAGTCTTCTACTTTGGGACACTTGGGTTGTTTCCATGTCCTTGCAATTATAAATAGTACTGCAGTAAACATCCGGGCACAGGTGTCCCTTTGTACAAGCATTGAGGTCTCCTATGGGTAGACTCCCAGAAGAGCTATTGCTGGGTCAAATGGTAGTTCAATTTTCATTAGTTTGAGGGTCCTCCACACAGCTTTCCAAAGTGGCTGGAGCAGTTTACTTTCCCATTAGTAGTGCAAGAGTGTTCCTTTCTCTCCACATCCATGCCATCACTTGTTGTTGCCAGTTTTTTGGATGTGGGCCATTCTTACGGTGGAAGGTGGTATCTTATTGTGGTTTTGACTTGCATTTCCCTCATTGCTAGTGACGTTAAGCAGTTTTTCATGTGCCTGTTGGTCATTTGTATTTTCCTCTTTGGAGAAGTGTCTTAGTTCTCCCCATTCTTTAACTGTTTTTTTTTTCTTTGTTTTTGTTAGGTTTTGTGAGTTGTGTGAATACTTTGTGTGTTTTTGTTATCAGATCCTTATCACTTGTATGGAGGGCAAACTTTTTTCCCATTCAGTTGGGTTTCTTTGTTTTCTGTCATCTCTTTTGCTGTACAGAAGCTTTTTAGTTTGATGTAGTCCCACCTGTTTTTGTTTTCCTTCATTTTTTTCACTGGCTAAAAGTGTGTCCAGAAATGGATTTCTAAATTGTAACTCATGGAAGGTGAATTTCTGAATTGTAACTCATGGAGTGTTTTGCCCAGGTTTTACTCTATGTATATTGCATTTTCAGGTTTTACATTCAATCTTTGATCCATTTTGAGTTGGTTTTTGTACAAAGAGTTAAGGAGGTTTCTTGATTCATTTTTTTTGCATGTTTTTGCCCAGTTTTCCCAGCACCACTTTTTGAAGAGACTGTCCTTGTTCCAATGTAAGATTTTCACTCCTTTGTCAAAGATTAGTTGACTATATATTTGTGGTTTTATTTCAGGGCAGTCAATTCTGTTCCACTGGTCTGATTACCAGTCTTTGTAACAGTACCAAGCTGTCTTAATTACTATGGCTTTGTGGTATAATTTGAAGTCTGGAATTGTAATACCTCTGTTCTCTTTTTTTCTGGTCAGAAGACTTTTTGACATTTGTTTTTTGTTATTCTATCTTTTGTTATTCCATATGAATTTCAGTGTTTTTTGTTCTATCTCTTTAAAGAATGTCTTTGGAATTTTTATAGGGATTACATTGAATCTGTAGATTATTTTTGGTAGGATGGCCATTTTGATGATGTTAATTCTTCTAATCCATGATCAGGGAATGTCTTTTCATTTCTTTATGTCTTATTCTATCTCTTTTAGCAGCGTTTTAAAGTTTTCTTTGTATAGCTCTTTTACATGTTTTGTTAGGTTTATTCCTAGGAATTTGATTTTTTGGTGCAATTTTAAATGGGATTTATTTTTATTGCTTCTTCTATTTGACTTTTAGCATACAGGAAAGCTTCTGACTTCTGCATGTTGATTTTGTGTTAGCTAACTTACTGAACTGGTTTATTGTTTCAAGTCGTTCTTCTGTAGATTTTTTTGGGTTATCTATAGAGAATCATGTCATCAGCATAGAATGATAGCTTCAGTTCTTTTTTTCCAATTTGTATACTTTTTGTGTCTTTCTCTTATCTTATTGCCCTAGCTAGAATTCCAGTACAATGTAAAAAAGTAATGGGAAGAGTGAGCATCCTTGCCTGGTTCCAGATCTTAATTGGAATTATTTTAGTTTTTCCCAATTTCAGATGATGTTTGCTGTAGGTTATCATAGATAGCTTTTATTATGTTGAGGTATGTTCCTTTAATCCCCAATTTTTCAAGGGCTTTTAGCAAGAATGGATGCTGGACTTTGTTGAAGGCTTTCTCTGCATCTATTGATATGATCATAGGATTTTTGTTTTTCTCTTTGTTGATGTGGTGTACTATGTTAATTGATTTCTGGATGTTGAACCATCCTTGTGCCCCTGGGATAAATCCCACTTGGTCATGGTGAATAATGCTTTTTATGGATAGTTGGATTCACTTTGTCAAGATTTTGTTTTTGTTTAAAACTTTTGTGTCCATATTCACTAGGGAAATTGGTCTATAGGTTTTTTTTTTTTTTTTTTTTCTTGGTGCTGTCCTTATTTGTTTTTGGTAGGAGTGTGATGTTTGCTTCATAGTATGTGTTTGGCAATTTTCCTTCATTCTCAATTTTTTGGAAAAGTTTTAGTAGAGCAGGAATTATTTCATCTTTGAATGTCTTAGAATTCTTTTGAATGTAGAATTCTTTTATAAAGCCATCTGGTCCTGAGCTTTTGTTTTTAGGCAGAGTTTTGATGACTGCTTCATTTATACTGCTTGTGATTGGTTTATTTAACTTCTCTTTGTTTCCTTATTCAACTTGGGGTAGTTGTATCTTTCTAAGAATCTGGCCATCTCATCCAGATTGTTGTATTTATTTCCATATAGTTATTCACAGTAATCTCTTATGCTTTGGATTTCTTTTGTGTCTGTTGTAATTTCTCCTCTTTCATTTGTGATCCTGTTTATTTGAATTTTCTGTCTTTTTTCCTTTGTGAGCTTTGCAAGGAAGTTATCAATTTTATTTGGTTTATCAAGGAACCATCTTTTAGTTTTGATCTTCTGGATAGTCTTTTTGGTTTCTAGGCTATTTATTTTTTCTTCTTTATTTTTATTATTTCTTGTCTTCTGTTGGGTTTGGATATTTTGTTGCTCTTTCTTTTAATTTTTCAAGTTGGGGGATTAGATTATCTCTTTGGTTAGTTTCTTGGTTTTTGACATAGGCCTGCATTGCTATGAATCTTCCTCCTAGATGTGCTTTTGTTTCATCCCATACATTTTAGAATATTGTGTCTTCTTTGTCATTTGTTTCAAGTAGGTTTTAATTTTCTTCAATTTCTTCCATTACCCAGTCTTCATTTAGTAGGATGTTATTCAGTCCATGTGTTGGATGCTCTTCTTGCTTTCTTTTCATCGTTGATTTCTACTTTAATACCATTATGGTCTGAGAAAAAAATTGATATTATTTTAATATTTGTGTATTCAGGTTTGCCTTTTGGCCTAGTATGTGGTCAGTTTTAGAGAATGATCCATGTGTATTTGAGAAGAAGGTGTTTTCTTGGCCTTGTGGGTGTGGCATCCTGTAGATATCTATTAGATGCATTTTGTCTAGGTCTTCTTTTAAGGCTTTTGTGTCCTCATGTAGTTTCTGTTTTTTTGATCTGTCCTTTGGTGACAGTGGGGTGTTAAATTCTACTACATATGTGTTTTCACCAATATTTGTTTTCAATTCTGTTAGGCGTTGTCTTGTGAATCTTGGTGCTCCCTCCTTTGGTGAGTATATATTGATAATTGTTACATCTTTTTGATAGGTAACCCTTGAACCATGAGGTAGTGACATTCTTTATACTTTTTTTTTTTATTTTGAAATCTGCTATGTCTGCTATAATAATGACTACCCATTCTTTTTTCCTTTGGTGGGGGGAGAGCCATATGCTTGTAGAATTTGTTTTCCATCCTTTTACTTTCAATCTATGCTTATTTTTTGGGATTAGATGTGTTTCTTGGAGGCAGCAGAATGTTGGGTTCTGCCTTTTAATCCAGTTTGCAACTCTGTGTCTTTTGATTGATGAGTTTAGACCACTGACATTTAGAATAATTATTGATGTTTGAGGTTCTAACACTGGATTCCTGGTAGTTATTTGCTGTTCTGTTTTAGTTTCTTTTATTCATTTGTTCTTTTTATTCTTCTGGGGGTTTCAATCTTAGGACTTCTTGCAAGAGCTTTTTTTGGGGGGGAGGGTTAAGGGAGGGATGGTAGCAAATTTCTGGAGGCTTTGCCTATCTAAGAATGTTCTAATTTTTCCTTCATAAAGGAAGGACAGTTTTACTGGCTAGAGTATTCTTAGGTGGCACTTTTTTATTTGGATTTTTTTTGAAGATGTGGCCCCAATCTCTCCTTTCTTCTGAGAAAACTGAGGTCAGTCTTTTCCTTTGTATGTTATCTGTTTCCTCTCTCTTGTTAGTCTCATAAATTTTTCTTATCTCTGACTCTTGAAAGTCTTACTGTGTGATGTGTCTTGCTGTGATTTTTTCTTTTATTAAAGTAGTTTGGTGTCCTTTTGCTTCCTGTATATCTAGTTTCATTTCTTTCTTCAGATTTGGGAAATTCTCCCCAATATTTCATCGAAAAGCCTTTCCTATGTCTTTCTTTTCTCTTTCTGGGATTCTAGTTACTCTTATATTTGTTTTCTTTAGGGTATCTGACTGCTCTTTGATTTTTTCTTCTGTTTTCTTGGTTTGTTTTTCTCTTTTTTTTCTTTCTTCATCCTCTCTACTTTTGTATTCTCCAATATACTGATTTGTTCTTCTATTTCTTCTATTCTGCTTTCCTTGCTTTTCTCTGTATTTTTGAGCACCTCTATTGCTCCTCCTGTATCCTGTATCTCTTTCAGTTTCTTATTTAGGAATGTAATCTCTTTCTTCTGTTCATCAATTATGTTTTTCATGTTGGTGCATTCTTTTCTATATCTTTCTACTTCTTCTCTTAGCTCATTGAGAAATTCTAACCCCGTGTTTTCCCTTTTTCTTTTCATCTTCTCTTGACTATTTGAATGTTTTTATCATGTTGAGTCTGAATTCTTTTTCCAACATATAGTGCATTTCTTCCATGTCATCTATGTTGGTTTCTGCAGATTATTTATCCTTTGGTGATGAGTTATTTTTCTTATGGTTTGCTTGAGTATTTGTATTCTTCTTCCTTCCTGTGTTTTCCCTTCATGCTTGCTCTATGCATTGCATAACTGCTGCTCTAAAATTGGATGGCATGGTGAAGCCTACCAAGTTAATTCTGCCTTTGTGTTTTTGCTGCTGGGGTGGTTATATCTTGAAGTTACTTTTAAGTTGGTGGATGTGGTGAGTAGATGTGATTCTATTGTATTGTCTGCTTTTTTTTTTTTTTTTTGAGACTAGTTCTTGCTATTTTTGCCTGTGGAACTGCAGGCTCTCGTTGCCCGGGGTACCACAGATTCAAGCAATCCCCAGCCTCAGTTTCCCAGGTAGCTGGAATTACAGGCACACTGCCCCACACCCAGCTATTTTTTTTTGGGGGGGGGGAGTAGGTCTTGCTACAGGCCCTAGGCAGGACTCGAACCTCAATTCCTAGCCCTAGCCGCTTCATAGGCTGAAGCTTACAGGCACGAGCCACCGTGCCCAGACTGTCTGCCTTCTTTTATTTGTTATTTCTCTTCGTTTAGATTCATGGGTCTTAACTGTTTTCTGTGCCCCCAAGCGGATGACTTTATTAAGTGGTGTGTCTAGGGCTTGTCATATAAACTTTTTTGATTGGGGTGTCTTGACACTTGGGTATTGAGTGTCCTTGGTTCCCTTATTTGCACAGGTACTGCACCAGGGCACTGGCACTTCTGGCCTGCTTGGGGTCAGAATGCTCAGTCTTGCAAGCTGGAGGCAGATGGGCAGATAAAACTCAATCCTTGGCTCATCCCATAAACTGGAGCCCATTCAGAGACAAAGTCAGCAGCTGCTTCCTATCCTGTAGGTGTATTACCTTGGCAGCTGAGGCTAGTTGGTGTGAGGCTGCAAGACCTCACCTAGACCCTGTTGGGCTGCTGGAGTCAAAGCTCTTGCAGCCTTTCAAGCTAATATTAGAGGCAACAGTCTTCTACTTGTCAACTCGCTCTCAACTATTGGGAATTGGGATGGAAGAGAGAGAATGTTTGATTAAATGTCAACCATAAGCCCTAACACTGCCAAATATCTGTAATCAGCTTACAAAATATTTTATCTGTAAACATTTAAAAGATGTGCTTTTTGAATGACTGATTCTATTATCTTTAAAATCTATTAAAAATTTATGGTGTTGATGATGGTTTTTATTATTAATCAAACTGAGAAATTCCATCTGTTTACCTTTATATCTACTAATCCTCACTCTTACAGCATTATCAGGTTGGAATTATTATCTCTACACATAATCATATCTATGGAAAAGTAATTTGGCAATGATTAGCGGAGCCAGAATTTAAAAAATATATGTTTTGAGTTTCATAATCTTTCCTGAACATCATTTAGTGTTAGCAGAGATAAACAGCTAAAAAGATAGTAATTTTATGTAAAAATTAATATCCATAATAGAGAGAAGAGTAAATACTATGTCAATTTAATATGTTATGTCATATTAACCTTCTGTTATGTCAGAAATACCTGAGACAGTCTTTGGTCAGTTTTTTTTTTATTTTTTTTCCTTCAGAATATTTATTGCCGCTTATAACAAAATATTTTTGCAGATGTTTATTGTCCATTTCCCCAAATAACTATTCCCTCTATATGGATGAGAATAATTGATATTTTCTTCATATTTACTCTTAGCACTCAGCCCACTCTCCTGCTAATATTTGTTGGAAGATTTTTTTTTAAAGACTTAATAATTTTTTAAATGCTTGAGTATTCCCTTTTTTTTGAAACTATACTGTTTTTCAAAGAAGAAAGATTTTATGAATGGACCAAATAATTTTTCTCTATCCAGAGTCTATCTTAAAACAGAATCTATCTGGGAAATAGATGATTTCAGAATCCACTTGAATATGCTCTTTATTTCTTCCATTTACTTATCTTACCCAATGCCTTTGGTGCCAGCTGCCCCAGTAGCTCCAAATTGCTGAATATTTTCAGAACATGTCCCACATGACCATTTGTTCATGACTACCCAAGTGTATATTATCCTTACAATGTTTAACTCAACATTTTCAACTGTCAAGTAGTTTTGACTTAAGGTGCAGCATTTACATGACAATGTCAGTCACTCTTTACAAAGTAATTGTTCTTTTTATGATGTCATTAACATCTTTAAATTTATTTTTGAATTTTTCAAAGGTAATCTGATGTTACAGTTTGCTTTGTAGATCTCTTTCCTTAATAGAGTTCAGAGCCCCTTAGTGTTAGAAGCTACAGTTATTCAGTGCCAGGCTTGGACATAGTCAATTAATGCTATTGAATTCAATTCGATATATTTATTTATAGTGCAGAGATCATTACTATTTTATAAACAGTGGGATGCTTGATAATGTCAGAATCTCAGAGTACTGTCAGTTGTTAATTGACAGATAGTTCAATCAGTAACTCATTTTGTTTTGCTAATCATTTAAAAATATTCAAGCAATTATTGCTATTTTAAAAAATAACAATGTAGGATGTTTCAAGAACAGATTACCACAAAGGATGAAGATCAAATGATCATTTATAAATTGTTTCTAATCTTCAACATTACATATCAGAAACAGAATCTTATATTCCCTGAATTTTGACAAGAGACAAAATACATCTTGCAAACATCATATAGATTTAACTTTCATGATTTTCATAAGTACCTTTCTAATAAATTCATTACTTTTTAAATATTGTATAAAATAGGAGGAGTTCCTGGTCTTTGCAATCAGTGTTCTAACTACCAAAATTACTAAAATAGAAAAGAGCTAAATTTATTTGAAAATAAGAACAAAATATAGGGAGGAAAGCCAGGGAGAAAGGTGTTGTGATCTCTGAATATTTTCTACTGTGCATAGATTTGGGGGATTTGGCTGGGGATAGGGTAAGTGGTGGGGAATCCACCACATCTAATTTTGAGAGGTAATTTCATTCTAAGATAGGTAAATTACCTGTTTATTACAGCTTTGTTATCATTTCTTTATGAAATCATACTGCATTCTCACATTATTGTGTTGCTCATAACTACCACCAATAAAATAATGAATCGAGTCAGATTCTCCCAGCAGTCAACCCTAACCATCCCATACTAAATTAAACATCTTTCAAACCTACATTAAAAATTTAATTTAAAATATAAGCACCATTTTCAGAAGTTGCCTTATTATTATATAATCACTGGGGAAATCTGCCTCATCATATCTTAGATAATTGGTGCCATATATTGTGTAGCTGATGTAACTTTCAAAAGGCAGATTACTAAATCGTCATACATCAGAACAGAATCATGTTTCCTATTAACTGAAGTACAGCCTGTACTTTATCAGAATTCACATGTTCAGTCAAGGTAGATAAAAGAGCCTACCTTGAGTATATGATGCACTCATAGAGCCAAATTAAGCATTTTCACATCAAAAATTGGAGGTATTCATTAGTAATCTGATATTGAATGAATGTAAATATTTCTTATGAATACTTCTGAAGATTTGTAAAAAGTTGTCTCAGAAAAACATTGAAAATAAAATATGGAATTATCTTTAAGAAAATGGTAACATGAACAACTTGCACTTTGATGTTCTTCATTCAATTATATCATTTATAGTAGAACTACTATAGGTATTATTCTCAAAGTATGTTACACAGATTCTGGGATTCCTAAGAGAATTTTAATGTTTGCAAAGTCAAAACTATTATCATGGTAAAGCCAAGTTATCTCATAATAATGTCAAGATGTGATTTGATTTTTTCAATGTGTTGACATCTGCACTGATGGTAGAAGGCAATTGTGGGTATACTGCTGGGATTTTAACTTGAATAACTGTAAGGGCACCAAGATATATTAGCCAAATTAAAAAATTCTTCACTGGTTTATACTCACAGGGGAAAATGTATGTGCTTTCTGTTGCCGGAGGTAAGAGACTAACTCTTACCTTTTTTTTTTTTTTTTAATTTTGTCACTGATGGTTCTCTCCTCAACCTTAGTAATATGGGTAAACATATAGGTTTATTTATAGGAAAGGGGAAAACAAGCAAAGAATATAATAGTTCACATCCTCACAAGTGTCCCAAACAGAAAAGAACCCCACTCCTCATGAAGCTGTGTGAGATATACCTCAGTTCAAAATATCCAAGTTATATCCTTGTCTTTTGGTCCCTCATCACTCCAATCAGCATCAGGTGAATGCCCCAACTCAATGTTCATCTTGATTCTATCAGGGTTGCAAGGTGGTTCATCACTTCATCAGAGTCACCTCTCCTCCACATTCACACAGTTCCCCCACCATTCTGAACACTGGGAGAAGCACAGAATACTCAGCTTCCACATCTTTTTCCTCCAAAGCCAAAACCTGAGATCTCCAAATCTTCTTCCCAAAAGTCTATGTCTCAGTCCCTGCTCCTTTTTTTTTATCTTCTCTCTCCCCTCCTGAAAATGATAGCTTCTCTGTGTTTCTTCTGTCTCTTATACCCATCTCAGTCACATCTACAGGATTATCTCACATGCTAAATGCCATATTTATTAGATTTTCTCTTAGTCCTTTATCTCCTCCTATGCTCCTGCCTCATTGACTCTTGCCCAGGACTAACACTCACTAGAAAAAGATAAAGAAAGACCTGACCCCTCTCCTGTGTTCCTTATCCTACAACATATCTACCTAAGATCTCTCACAAGGATATCTAACATATTTTCCTAAAAAGGAAAAAAAAGATATGCTCAATTATGTTTAGGACATACTTCCTTAAAATATGATTCCTTGACTCATTGAATATTTTAAGCTGAAATAGTTTGAGAAAACCACTGAAGCAGAAAGATTACTCAGATATCTTCCCCGTCATCACTTCATCTTACCTCTGCCCACTTCCCTGAAACAGACTATTAAGTCTTTTTGAGACTTGTGCTTTCCATGTCTGGAAGAAAAGAACATTGGCTTTTGAAGACCAAGGAATACCAAGATGAAGCCTATAAAACAGACCTTGTTAAGTCTCCCCTATTTATTATAATTGCACTCCTGTCATAGACTTCCACAACTGTCCACTTTTCATCAAATCAAAAATTAAATATCATGGGTAGATCTAACATTTCCTTCATATTTTTGTTTCTTTATGACAGTTGCTGTCTCTCTATTATAATCTGTTAATCTGTAATATTATGCTAATTACTCTTTGTAAGATTAAATTTAATACCCAGATCCTAAGAGAATTGAGAAAACCTTTTACGTCCTTTACCACTTTACACCTTCTTCCCTGCCTCTATCTCCCCCCAAACCTTCACCCTTTCCAACGTTCCTAACAGGATCACCACTATTCAACTACCTACCAAGCCAACAATGAGAGATGATCCTTAGCATGACCCAATTCTTATATCCAACTAAAACAGTGTTAAATATAGTACCAAAAATAATACCAAATGACAGTCACAATGTGGAGGTCAGGTCACTGTCTGTGGGTTCCCGTGTATGTTTGACACCTGCAAGACCCTTTAGTGTGCAAATACAGTTGGATTTATATTTTTTATAGGAAACTGGGGAAACAAAACATTTCTAAGGCCACAGTGGCTGGTGTCTCAAGTCTCAACCCAGATAATGCCCAATGTGTACAATGGTCTGAAACAAGGGTTGCTTATGAAAGATGTTACTGTCTCATCAACAGAGATCTTAAATTTACCTTTAAGAAACTACTACCTTTTGATAGCAATATAGATCACTCAAAACTAACTGGCAAATCTACTAATATACTCATTTTACAACTATGTAAAAGACTAGATTCCTTCATAAGTTTCAACCAAAATCATGTTTCACAACATATTGACTGTAGAAGCAGTTATGAGACTCCAGATGTTTTCTGTTAAGTTAGACATTCAAGAGATTTGGATCACTGTAAAGCAAAATCTCCCTTAATATTAAGTACTACTCTTTGTTTTAAAAATGGCATTTTATTTTAAAGAATCTTATTTATGTTAACATGAAATGATATTACTAATGCCATATTTAAATGAATTAATACACAACTTATTTAAAAGCTCTTCATTTGGCAAACATTGGATATCATTCACTTTATAAATTGTAATTTTGCGCCCTCTATATTTTTAAGAATTTAGTGAAGTCATGGAAAACAACAGGCTTCAAAACATATTTTTCTATAAAAACAGTGATGAATAAACCTGTGCTCCTTCTTGCTTATTGATTTATTGATTGATTGATTGATTGGGATATCAATACCATCAATGTAATCTCTGTGATCAGATTCTGAGTAACAATCTAGCTACATGAAATGAGTTTTCCTAAATTGTATTTTCCAGCTGTTAAAATAAAATAGTTCATGTGAGAATTTTTTCTATAATCTGTTTGCTAATCTCAAAGATATACCTCTTTAATCAACTAATTCTGCCTTTGAAATGTATCTTAAGAAATTAATTAGACAAATGTATATAAAAGGATTTCACTGTTGTTTTAAGTTCACATAAATATGGGAAAATATTGACATACAGCGAGCTATTCAAATTAAATATGGTGCATCCATATGAAAGTCTATTACAGCTTCATAAAAAGAATAATATATTGTAGGTTCATTTAAAAAGTGTTTTTATGACACATAAACTGAAAATCGAGTGTCTTGATACTATGATCTTAAAATAGTATTTTTAGCATATGAAACTCTCCTCTTTCATCTCATACTGTAAGGTTTAGAAATTAAAAATAAACCATAAAAATAGACATTTAAAAAATATAACTGAACTATAAAATAACAGGATTTCCATGTACTGAAAAATAAATGTCAAATAACAAGCAAGCCCGAGATTGAGGATTTACTAGGCTCTAGTTCAAGTTGACATAAAGGCACTAAAATGTCCCGGGCTAGAGAGGAAGACCAAAACAAGACAGTGCTTTCAACCACCATTTAAATGAATCATCCTACTTATAATAGAAGTCTCCAAGGGGATAAAAAAGTGTAGAACATCTTATCACAGCTGTCTGGGGGTTCAAGTTGAATGAAGCTGCAGAGGTCTGGAGAGGCAGGAAAACAGAAAGGATAATATTGAGAGAACCAAACCAAAATCATTTTGGATTCCTTGATATCATCTCTTAGAGTAAATGTCTCCAAAATTAAACTATTCCTTGAACAGCAACCCTAGAAAGCAGAGTGAAAACAATTGCAAACATGAACATGGTTGAATCAAGAGAGAACAGGAGACTAGAGAGATGAGGACAGGGTCACTTAGAAGAGAGGAAAAGACAACAGAGAGGAAAATAGAACTTGCAGGAGGCTGGGAGCTGACTGGACTCAAGCTGGGAATGAAGACAATTTCATTCCACTTCTTTTATTTATTTTTTTTTTTTTGAGACTAAGTCTTGCTATTATTTTTCCCCTGGTACCACAGACTCAAGCTATCCCAGCCTCAAGCTTCCCATATAGCTGGGATTACAGGCACGCGCCACCACGTCCAGCTATTTTTGGGACTGTCTCGCTGTGTTGCCCCAAGCAGGACTCAAACCACCGATCCCTGGCCCCAGCTGCTTCATAGGCTGAAGCTTGCAGGCATGCGCCGCCATAACCAGTTATTCATCCCACTCTTATCTGTCCTCAGAACACTGAAGATGGGATTACATGATTGACCTCCAGTGGGCAGAAGCAGCGTCACCATTTCTCCAATATTTACTCTAAGAGACCTTCCTTAGGTGATTACAACAAGTTAATGAGTGAACCCCCTATGCCCAAGTATCCCACAGGAACTAATATTTTACCTAGTCTGATTTTGCCTGAGTCACTTCTTTCCCTTGTCTTGAACCTTATAAAAGGAATTGTGGGGAACAATAAAGTTGCTGAATGGTTCATACATTCTTCAGTACCAGCCTCTTTGGCCATGTCAATCTCTCTTATTGTCCTTCCTCATGCCCCATGCCCTGGCTCTTTACAAGAAAAGACATAAATTTTCCCTAGTAGAATGTACAATAAATGTAAACTAATAAAAAGATAAAAACATGTTGAGAAAACAGTAGAATGATAATAATTGGAAGGTAAATTCATAAAAGATAAGAATTCTTTGAAAATCAGAAATTGAAGACTATAAAATATACATTTAAGATGTTAAAATGATGCATTGTGAAGCTTGTAATTTCTTAATCTTAATGTAGATACATAAGTATACAAAATAAATCATTTTTTTACTTTATAAATTGTTATAATCTATTTTCCACAATTGTGTTTTAGATGTGTTCTCAATGTATTCAAGAGAAAATATTGCATATATATTCCATGTAAAAAGAGAGTCCAATGTATTATTTGTTGAAATCACACATCTACAGAGGATAAAAATAACAAACTTAAATTAGCCCGAGAACATTTTTATTCAATGGAATAAAATTGAAGTTAAATTAAATGTGCTAGGCATCGCATATACTAAAAAGAATTAAATCCAAAAACAATAATTAGAAAGAAAAAAGCAAGTCACATAATGATGCCTACAATATGAGCACATTTGTGTAAAACTTGAAATATGCAAAATAGCACTACATGTCATTTATACAAATTTAACTATGAAGTAAACATTAACCAGAAGGATGAATATCACCGCTGGATTGTAATTAGCATGGGAAAAGGAAGTAGAGACTACAAATTAGGAATGGCTACAAATAAAAGTTTCAATTATGCATGTTTGTTTAATTGTTTTGAAAAATCCAAAGGTTATAGGAAAAAATGTTATAATTTTTATTTGGCTTGCCTAGAGGATGTTGAAATAATTATTCATTTAAAATATTTTATTTCATGGAAATTCCTTTTTACTTTTGACTTAATATAATTAGTATTTCCATGCTGTAACATGCTCCACAATGATTTTTAAAGACTGACATTTTTTTTTAATGGATATGCCACACTTATAGTGCTGGACCCCCAGGTGTTTCCAAACAAGATGTCACTTTTCTCACACACATATGTAGTCATAAAAATAAATTGTGAAGGTACTACACAAATTATTTTAATATACAAGCAAAAATAAGAAAATCAAGTGACACAATTTCCCAATGCAGAGAGCCAGTGTTACATACACATATGTTGTATAGTCACATATCAAATTGGGGTGATATTGGCATATAGCTCCTTTAATCTTTTATTTATCTATCTATTTATTTATTTTTACTGTTATTGTTGTAATATTATTTTACATCCATATCATTGCTTTGACAGTTTGGGATTTCCCCTCTCACAATTGTTGTCACCATAATCTTCCCACAACCAATGCACCATTGTGGTCCCTGTTGTTGTAGAATACCATCAGCCACTGTGTTCTCCCCCACTCCTCCTGTTTTAATATCTCTTCCCTGTCTACCTCCCCCACGGAAATACAAAGTCAGGGTCAGGTTCATTTTAATGTTTGTCCTTTGTTTCTTGTATATTCCACATAAAAGTGATATTTCATTTAGAATAAGCTCCCCTAATGTCACTCCCCTAGTGCCATGAATTTATAATTTTTCATTGGTGAGTAATATTTCATTGCTGACAGTATATACCACATTGTCAAAATGACAATGTCATTTTGCAAAGTGATTTACAGATTCCATGAAATTTCTATAAAAATTTCAAAGATACTAAACATTGAAATCCATATTGAATCACAAAAGACCCTAATTAGCCAAAGTTATCCTGGCAGAAGAGAGGAAAGAAAATAGGGGTATTGCACTTCCAGATTTTAAACTATACCATCAATAATAATTAAATAATTAAAACAAAATGCTACTGCTCATAGACCCACTCATCTACTTTTAAATACATAGGATGTTTCCATATCTTGGTCATAGTAGGTAATTTTTTACAACATGGGAGTGCAAATTTCCTTGCAAGTCAGTGTTTTGTCTTTTCATAACTAGTTTCAAAAGAGTGGGGTACTGGGTCATATGGTAGATCCATATGACCCATTTTTAGTTTTTGATTGAAATTTCACACTTTTTCATAGGGTCTATACCAATTACAAGAGTGTAAAAAATGTTCCTTTATCTTCACACCCTTGTCAGCCCTTGTTGTTTCTAGTATTTTTGGTACAGGTCATTCCCACGGGTATAAGTAATTCATGCTGGTTTGATTTGCATTTCCTTCCTGATGAGTGATGATGACATTCTCTTGTTGGGTATCTGTATATCTTCTTTGGAGAAGAACAAATTTAGTTCTTCCACCATTTTTTTTTTTGCATGGGGTTATTTTCAGTTTGTTTAGTTGTATTAGCTCTTTGTGGATCTTTAACATCAACCTTTTGTCAGATGTGTGATAAGCAAGTCTCTTCTCCCACTCAGTGGGGTGTCTCTTCACTTTAGGTATAGTCTTTCTCACCGTGCAGAATTTTTTTTTTTAATTTGTTGCAGTTTCAATTATTTAAATTTATTTTTGTTTTCCCTACTTCTGGGACATATGTGTAACAGTATCTTTGGGACTAATTGTTGGAGCATTTTACCTATATTTTTAAAAATCTATTTTATGATTTCTGGTCATCAATCATGTCTTTATCTTTTTTTTAATTGATCTTTGTGTATGGTAAAAGATAAGTGGTCTACTTTCATTCTTTTGCTTATCTTTTAATTGTTCACAGTACCATTTATTGAAGATGTTTTTCTTTTTCAAATGAGTATTCTTTACCCCATTGTTGTACATTAGCTATTCATATATATATATATATATATATATATATATATATGTTTGCATTTATTTATGGATTATGGATTATATTTCATTATTTTATCATTTTTGTGCCAGTACCACTTTGTTTTAATTATTTAACTTATATGTATCATATAGTTTAAAACATGGAAGTACAATGCCCTCATTTTATTTCTTCTCTTTTGTCAGGATAACTTTGGCTAATTGGGGTCTTTTGTGAGTCCATATGCTTTTCAATGTTTTTCCTATTTCTTTAAACTGCTGGTAGGAACGTAAACTGGTCCAACCACTATGGAAAGCTGTGTAGAGGAACCTCAAATTAATGAAAATGGAACTACCATTTGACCCAGCAATTGCTCTCCTGGGAATCTACCCAAAGGAGACCTCAATGCTTGTACAAAGGGACACCTGTGCTTGGATGTTTACTGCAGCACTATTTATAATTGCAAGGACTTGGAAGAAACCTAAATGCCCCCAAACAGAGGACAGGATGAAAAAATATGGCATATATACAATTAAAAATGACAAATTTGATGATTTTATAATAACATAGATGCACTTAAAAGAAATCATATTAACAGAAACAAGCCAAAAAGAAAAAGACAGAAACAAAATGGTTTCACTAATATATGGGATATAGGGAAAAAATAATCAAAAACCGTGAGGAAAAGTCAAAACAAGCCAATCACCAAACTGAAGTACACAACTTTGGGCAGGGGGAAAAGGAGAGAATGGTGGGGAGGGTGGGAAGGTGAATCCCTGGGATTACAATAATGTGAAATTTATATATAAATGAATTTCAAAAAAAAACAAAATATAATTTAAAGAGAAAATAATGGTTACCATATCAAATAGCAATAAATTTAACTCTAAATTCCTGAGTTATTGCTTGCACATAATTTACATGTCTAGAAATTTGAATTTATTTCCTTATTACCCTTTTGTCACTAAAAACCATTTGCATTAAGTTGCTGAATAAAATTCTATGAGCATTGGAAAACAGTATTTCAGTTTAACTCAATTTGATTACTTCAATGGAAAGAAACTATATGCAATCATGCTGAGAGATTTGGGTTTAATGATTATATATAGCTTTGATTATGCAAAAATAGCTTAAATTTCTCCCTAGGTTTTCTAGGATTTTCTTCATAACTGAATGCTGAAGTTTTACATATGATTTCTTGGAATCTATTGACATGATCATAAGGTCTCTATCTTTTTGCTGGTGTTGAAATACTTTGATTTTTAGAGGTCAAATATCATTGTGTCCCTGGCATAAATCCCATTTAGTCATCATATATCATACCTTTAATATATTATTTAATTCAATTTGAGAAAATGTTATTGAGGTTTTGAGGATTTAGTGTTCATTAGAGAGAATGGTCTATAGTTTTCTTTTAGGAGTATATTTACTTTATATAGTTCTAGTATTATAGTTTTGGTATTCATTTAATGATTGTAGAAGTACTCATACTCAATTTTTTGAAAGAATTTTATCAGAATACATATTAATTCATATTTGAAAATTTGGTATGATACCAGATGGTCCTGTGCTTTTAATTTTAGGGAGATTTTCGATTATTGTTTCAATTTCTGTTTTTGTGATTGATTTTCTTTCCTATTCAGTTTTCAATGACTGTATAATTCTAACAACATGTACATCTCCTCTAGGTTATTGAACTAATTCGCATGTAAACATTCAGAGTTAGCTCTTATCCTCTGAATTTCAGCAGTATCTGTTATAGATGTTCCTTTTTTCTTCTGACCCTATTGGTATGAGCTTTCTCCCTTTTTATTTGTGAGCCTATTTAGAGATTTGTGTAATTTTTAATTTTTTTCTAAGAAACAGGTTAAGATTCATTGATCTTTTTTCTACTCCATCTATTTATATTCTAGTTTTTATTCCCCCTTTATTGTACTGTTTTTTTAGTTTTTTTTCCCCTTCTTTTCCTTCAAGATAAAAGATTAGGTTGTGTCACTGGTTAATCTTTTTTGTATATAATCCTATATTATTATTACTTAGTTTTCTTTTATTACTGATTTGCTGTATACCACACATTCTGGAAAGTTGTATCCTTACTATATTTTGTATCAAGGTATTTATGTGCCTGTTTTTTTATAACTATATGTTTGTTTGTTTGTTTGTTTATTTATGCTTCTGAATGGTCCAAGGATCTTTAAGCAGTGTGCCATTCAGTCTCCACACAGTACATGGGGGGGGGGATGTCTTCTAGATTTTTTTTGGAGTTGATTTCTAATTTGATAGCATTATGGTCAGAGGAGATTCTTGGCAGAATTTTACTCTTCACAAATGTGTTAATATTTATCTTCTTATGCTTTGTATAGTTAGTCTGGAGAATAATCCATGTGCACTTGAGAAAAAATGTGTATTCCTGTTGGGGGAGGTTCAGTGTCTTGTGAATGTATATGAAAGTTTGTCAGTTTAGTTCTTAGGGTGATTTTGTCCTTACTTATATTCTGTTTTATTGATCTATCCTTGTTGAAGTCCAAATACATATGTATTTTCTCATTGAATGTTGAAGTCCAAATACATATGTATTTTCTCATTGTTTATTTTCAGATTTGGTGGCAATTTTCTGATATATTTTTGTGAGTATATATTGATGAGTTCTATGTTTTCCTGGTGTATCGTTCCCTTAATCATTAGATAGCATCTATATCTGTCTCTTGTAAGTTTATTTTTATCTGATATAAGGATGGCTGTCCCTACCATCCTTTGGGTGCCATTTGCTTATAGAATTGTTTTCTAATCCTTTATGTTCAGCATATATTTATCCATTAAACATAAATCTATTTCTTAGAGACAGGACAGGAGAAAATGCAATTCTGTTTCCTTATCTAACTTAATATTCCATCTTTTTTTTTAATTTTTAGCTCATAATTTTAAGTGATTATTGTTATGCAAAATTCTTTTTTTGTCATTTTGTGCTCAAGGTTGAGATCCATTTAATTCTTTTTCTAGCTCTTTGTGTTCATTCCTTTTTTTCAATTTAGATACTGGAACCCATTTTAAAATTTTTTGAAGAGAATTCTAGTGATTGCAAATACACTGTTTTTCTTTGTTTGAGTAGACCCTATCTCCCTCTAATATCTGAAGGAGAGTTTTACTGGATAGAGTATTTTTGGCTGGCAGGTTTTATTACAGATGATTTTGAGCATGTCAATCAATTTGATTTTCAACCATTGTATGTCTTCAGAGAAGTCTGATATGAGCTTAATAATGGTTATTTTATAGGCTATTTCTCAACCTTAATTAACTTTTTTTTTCTTTCTTTGGACTCTGGGAAGTTCTCTACTGTATATCTTATTGTAGGTCTTCATTTATTTAGGTAGTTTGGTGTTCGTTCAGCTTTGCAAATTTGTTCAGTTCCTTCTTTGAGTTTAGGAGTTTCTCCTCCCCCTTCATTTTTTCTACTGTTCTTCAGGTCATCTCTTGGGATACAAATTTCCTTACCTCCTGGTGTCATGTCTTCTGGAATTGTATTTTCATTTTTCTCTCATTGTATAGTTCTCTTTTTCTGCCTTTATTCTTTTTTCATTTGCATCTTTGAGGTCGGTGATTTAATCTTACATCTGGTCTAGTCTATTTTCATGATTTT
The DNA here is from genome assembly GCA_004024945.1 of Uropsilus gracilis. Classification (NCBI taxonomy): domain Eukaryota; kingdom Metazoa; phylum Chordata; class Mammalia; order Eulipotyphla; family Talpidae; genus Uropsilus; species Uropsilus gracilis. The sequence continues at coordinate 51,565 of PVHY01001404.1, read as the reverse complement.
CTCCAGAGGTTTTCATCTCTTGCATTGAGCTTTCTTCCATTGAAATTTCCATAAAATTTCCAATTTTATGTTTTTTATTTAAAATTTCAGTTTTGACTTTCAATTGATATTATTTCTCTTGTTTTAACTTACTTCTCTGTGTTTACTTGCATATCTCTGATTTCCCCCCCCTAAATTTTGCTTTTATTTTTCCAATTCCCCTTTTCAAATTTTTGAAATTTTGAATTCTCTATCTGATTAGAAGAAAAGACTTTTCATTTATTTGTATTTGGCTGAAGATTTGCTTTCTCTTTGTGATTTATTCTTCCCTTGAGGATTTTCTTGAAAAGTCATATTTTTTCTCCTCATTGTTTAATTTTGAGTTTGTTCTGTAGATGGGTCTTTTCTATGTGTGAATCCTTCACTCACACGGCTATTGGCATTTTACTGAGTTGTGTACACAAGACATGGGACTCATATAGACTGGTTTGATACTTGGCCTTTTCTAAAGCATTTTGAGGCTTGAATATGGTTGTTGGAGGAGCTGAGTTGGCACTACAGTGGGGATGAAGGGGAATTATGTTACCAATACCTCATCCAGATGCTCTTCCAGACTGCAGGTCTCATCACCAAAGCAGCTGGAGGGATGCTGGAAAGGTTGAATTGCTGACACATCTCTCCAGAGCACTTGCAGGCTAGAGTTCTATTATCAGGGGAGCTAAATATGTCACAATTTTTGTTTTACATATATTTGACTATATATGTCAAATATTTAATCTCAAAAATAGTAAAGATTATTTTTATTATAATTTCCTTTAAAGAAAAGTATTGGATAAGGTTTCTCTTTATAGTTATTATTTCTATATGAACATATATTAGTTGACTAATGAAAACAGAAGAAAGTTAATACAATCATTTAAGTATATTACTTTTATATTCATAAACATAATGAAGCTTACAGAAAGATGACATGCATCATGAAAGATTAAGATGATGTTTAAATGCATTCTAATAATTACTTCTTAGTTAAAAGCTATAACTTTATCAATTTTGCCCATCTAAAATGTTTCTTAAAATTATAAAGGACATTTTAAAATTTATATAAAAGTCTCAGGAAAAATATATAGTTTTAATTGAAATGATTATATAACATCATTAAACAAAAACTTTTTTTTTCAAAGTGAATGTTAAGAATAATATTCTGGGGAGGGAAGAAAAGTATATCCTATTATATTATTAATACATTACCATTTTACATAAATTTCTTTATGCCACACTTTACACAAATATGCAAAGTCCATTTGGTGATAATTTCACTCATCAATTTTAAACATTAACTAATGGCTGCCACTTAAAAGATTGCTTTGTGGCTGGAAATATTAACAGAAGTAAAAATTCTTAAATTAAAATCAGATGTCCTGCTTCAATGATGAATATAATCTTTGATATATATTTTATTAACTAAAGAACTTTATGTTTTCAGAAGCTCAACTCCTTTAAATTTATAAAGATTTTATCAGTGACTCCAATTTATTATACTCAACAGTCATAAAGATTCTATACTTTGATTTTAAACTACAAAAGAACAACAAATGACTTATAATATTTACTTATATCCCATACAAATTTTGAAGAATTATTTAAAAAATACTGATAATATACATAAAGGTAGGTGAACCTCATCAAATGCACAACATTGTTAGTAAAACACACATAACTAGAAAAAGCAATACCGTTAAACATCTAAATTAGCACATCGTATTATGTTTAGACTTGTTATTTTCTAAAAAATGTTGTTCCTGTCTGAAAAAACAACCAATCAACAAAAATGACAGAGGAAACTGAGAGAGATGGTGAATTAGCTGGGTTTCCTGGATATAGATTTGCCTACAGGTTTGTTTAATAGTTCTCTTGGGAGAATCAAGACGTTAAATGGACAAAGTAGCGAAAAGGGGAAAGTTGGTCCATAAAGTGGATCATTGCAAGTGAGACATATCTGATTGCATGTGGAATTGGAATGGTCCTTCAATTACTACAAATTGAAATGAATGGCATAGCCTTTATATGAGAGTAGCAGTCTGTAACTGGTCTAAGATTTTCTTTTGGAACAACAGAACAATCTTCAAAGAGAAACAGTTGTGCACAAGCAGTAGTTTATACTTTCAACAGCTGAACAATGACTACAATAGCTCAGAGAAAAGAGGGAGGTGGACCACAGATATCCATTATAGGTAGTCACAATGTACAAAACAAAGTCTATATGTATTTGTTAATTTCTGCTAAACATGCTCTAGCATATGTATGGTGATGATGATGTCTAAAGTAAAACACAGCATTTTCAAAGGGTCAGAATTAATATATACAAGTACCAAACAGAAAAGATAAAAGCTAAATTACAATATCTAGGATATTGACACTAAAATTACATTTCTGTAAACTAAATTTTCATTGCAAGTTTATACCTACCAAAGTAATAATTGAACTGAAATCATATGCATTCTTAGTATCTAAAGGAAAATAATTAGTTTTCAGAGAAAAGTACATTTCCTAGTTTTTAAACTTAGAAAAAATTTTGAGCAAATAGTGTTGAATAGCAATATATTCAATATTTATTGAAAAGCAGAAAGTTATTACACATACTATTAAAATTGATAATTTGTAACAAATCACTGCTAAAGAGAAGTGATGCATTAATCATGCATTAATTCCTAATTCTCTAACTTAAACCTACTTAGAAAAAAATGAATCATATCTTTTGAATCAGTGTTACATGAGAAACATTTGTCTCAATCATATTTTGTCTGGAGCTAAAGAATAGTCACTGGAAGATTGAACTTTTAGGCAAGTACCTGACAAACAGATATCAATGATTTTTGAAAAAATACCAGATGGTCTGGCAGTAGGATTACATTCTGTTACGGAAATTAAAGAGTTGAATTATATTTTTGTTCACTTGAAAAATCATCCCATGTCCACCTGGAGGTATCAGTAGGGGACCTATGAATAAAATACATTTTAAAGAGCTTTTAATCTCCATAGACTGATGATATTACTGTTTTGTCTTAAAACCCTTTTTATTTGAATTGACACTGGTTGCCCCAAGACTAACTTGAGAGTTATAATTCAGTCTCAAAATTCCATGGCAAGACCTGTCATGATTTGTTAGAAAAACTGCCTTGGACCTGGGTGAAATCATGCGATGTATCTGTTAACCAGGATTTGCTCATCAGAGATCTGTACCATGTAGTTTGGAAAGGCCCCGGCTGAGATCATTCTTGGAAGCAATAAGATCTCAATTGGCTTCTCTAGAACATTTGATTGTGAACAGCACAGCACTGGTTTCATGCTCATGGACTGCAAAATATAATCCTACGGGACTGTTGATGGAATTATTTACTGTGGCTCATGTAAAGTCAGGTAATGCCAAAGCAGATTTTGTTTCAAGCTGGCTGCTAGAGAGCTGATAGTCTCAGGCAGTTAGAGCCAACTTCCTTGGCTGTTTAAGAAACATATTGTGTCCTCATAATGCAATGATGTCATTTAGAAAGAAGAAAATGTCAGCCTTTCTAATGGCAGAATAATACACTATGTGACTTTAAATGGTTTCAAAATTTTCAACAAGATTATTCAGATATATGTGCATAAGAACAATAAAGGTTAAATATATCACTACTTTATGTAATTTATCATAAATATTTCATCTTCCTTAAAAGGCCTTTTCTAAATAACTCCTCCCTCATGTAAAATGATAACCCCTCATATTACTACTATTATATTCAAATTTTCCACCTAACTTTCCCTCCAAAAAAGCTAGTAATTTTCAATATGTGGTATACATATATGTGTTTGGGTGTGATTTTCATAATTTGTCTCTCACAATGAGAATATATCCGCTTTAAAATATGTCCCCTTAGATATTGTTAACAAACTACATCCACCACCAAGCACTCATAGTCCATTGTACTCGTACTCTACCTCATATGTGCTTATTCACTTTACCCTCTACTTCTGATAGGCAAACCAACCCTGACAACAAAGAAGAATGGTAGTGTCACACTTACAGAATTTAAGCTATACTACAATGTCATAATAATAAAGACACTATAGTAATGAAATAATAGAAGCACAGACTGATTGAATAGAATTGAGAGCTCCTAAATAAACCCATACCTATACGGACAGTTAAAAGGAGCCAAGAATATACTCTGTAAGTTTAGAAAACTGTATAACCATATACAAAAGAATGGAACTAGATCACAGTTTCACACCATACACAAAATAACTCAAATGGATATACGATTTTCATTTAAGATCTAAAGCCATTAAATAAAAAAAAAAATAGAGGCAACATTTTTTTTTGACATAGGCTCAGATATTTTTGTGCATTTGTATCTAGCAACAAAGGAAAAATATAATATTAATAATTGGGATCATATCAAACTAAAAAGCTTCTGCACAATGAAAGAAGCCACCACTAAAACAAAAGCCACCACTATTACTGAATGGAAGAAAATGTTTGTACATCATATCTGACCAGAGGTTGATAATAAGGATATACAAAGAACATATGCAATTTAGTGGAAAGTAAACAATCCAAATCCTTGAAGTCTTAACTAGAGTTTGTATTACAAATATTTAAGTATTATTGTTAGAAAGAATCAAAACATTTAAAAAAATGTGCCAACTCATCTAAATAACAAAAGGGAAAAGAGGAAAAAATAAAATATATTTAAATGTTCATTAAAGTCATAATACTTCAGTATATGCTTTTGTGACCCTTGAAAGGAAACTGTTCTTTCTCAGTGCATGAATACTTCCTACAAAAAGTATCTTAATACTTAATCTTAAAAGTATCATGAATACTTCCTACAAAAAGTATCTTAAGTATTTGGATGATATTATTTTCCAAATAATGTATATAACTTTTGTATTCTCTGGCATTGTATTCTGTACACTTTCATGTAATTCAATGATAAAGTCTTTATTTCAAGATGTGGTATAGAATTCTGGGGTGATATTTACTCTCATACTGACTGCAAATGCAATAACAAAAGTTAACTGTTTCTCCATCAAGGCATGAAGTCTTCGAAACGATTTAGCGGTGAGATCCAAACATAACAAAATCTAGTTGAATATATGTAAATAATTTTATAATATTTTTGAATTATCGTTTTTAAAGAAAAATAAGTATATATGTGCATATATATGTGTATGCATATATATATATATATACCTGTTATATAATCACTTATTTATTTATTAAATATTCCCTAAAGTTCTGAGACACTAAAAATTAGAAAGAATACTATTTTTGCTGAAGTTCAAAGTTGAAAGAGCATCTTATAAATAAGCAAAGAAAATTGATTCATCAAAAAGTTGAAGAAAACATAATATTAATTGTAAAATATTGAAGCAAAAAATAATAATTGCCTGTTATACTAACATGAATAGTTATATATGGACACACACACACTGTGATGCCATTTTCAATTTCACATGCATCACCTCATCTGATTGTCACAATATTCTGTGTTATAATCTCCTTGTATCATTTTATATATGAAGAAATTAAGGTCCAAACAGAAAGGTTACCCAGTTAAATAATTAGCCATGACATGTGCAAGTATCTTATTTTGTTCCTTAAACAATTAAGAAATAGAAGGAAGAAAATCAGAAAGGTTAAATGTACAAGTAATTGAAAAATATATTTGTTTTCAAAAAATGTTCAATGTTATTATAAGTAATATCATATCACAAATTTATCATTACACATTTGACAGAAGAGTGATATTGAACAGACTAAATACTATATATACATAGTATATATAGAATACAAATTTTGTTACTATATGCCAAAGAGGGTTCCACTTTTTCTTCTGTTCCTATTAGTTATCAGAACTCTCAAAATAATAGACGATTCTGTCACAGATTAAATTCAGATTTAAAAAGAAAAAAATGATATTATCTACAGATATTTTGGTAAAATATGAATTAAAATACCCAGGACAAGAATACACTGTGCAATGAGGGTCAACCAATTTTAAGATAAGTAATTAAAAGAGAGCCTCATTTTCTAAATAACTGCATTCCAAAGAATGATTGACAAATCAATTCAGAAAAATGCTAAACCCATATGCAAATTATAATACCTAAGTATTATCTACCAATAGATTATCATTATTTTCTTAATTAAAGAATATGCCATAACAATCTCTTACAGTATGTTACATGCTTTTGTACTTATCATAAACATTCCATGGTAGATTAGTATTATTTCAGCTTCCAAATTCATCCAAAGTATTGCAATATTGTTAGACTCATCCTGGACCATGAAAGGAAGAATTTTTTTCATTTAAAGGAAAGCACTTGATATTATTATTATTATTATTATTATTATTATTATTATTATTACTTGCAAATAGATAAAAGTAAGTTGTGAATACCTTTCTGTTTTGTAGTCAAGGTAAGCAGGAGTAAAGTCAGTAATCACTCTCTTATGGTTATTAATGTGGTGTATTGTTAATAAACAATACTTGTCAACTGATTCTAAATAATTTTTAAATGACTGTCATGTAAAAAACACTCAAGTTTTTGAATCTTTCCTTTCAAACTATCTTTAAGTTTTAATTAAATAATATACTTTGCAAAACCTTGGTTTTGTTTCTTTGTTTGTTTTATCCTAAATAACTAGATATTCTGAAGAGAATATTTATTATTATTTCAGGACATGAAATGTTCTTTTTTTGTTTGTTTTTTAACTGAAATGTCACTATGATGCTACTCTTTCCTAATAATTAGCTTTAAGACCACTTATCTAAAAATGGATTTTGATCTTTGGGTAACAATTTATTATACATATTATTTTTTGCAGGTGCTACTGAAATATAAAATGACTTCACAGAAGCACGCATGTATACATTTTTCTGGCATTTATTTCCCTGATTACATGTTTTATATTTAACATGTTTACAACTAAGAATATGTCTGTTTATACTGGAACATGCTATATTTTTAATATATTTCTTTTAATATAGTTCTAATAGAGTTGTTTCTTCTTGGGGTTTCTAGTCTAAGGAAGAGTCTCTGCATGCGCTACAGCTAATCTATCCATTAAGTCCATTTGAAATCTTCCTCTTCTTTGTAAAGAATAATTTTCTTCCTAGATATGAGTCTTGAAGTTCCTTATCTAATCTCTTCAAACATAAATAAACAAAAATAGTCTTCCAGTTTTAGAAAGAAGTGAATTCTATCCCTCCCAGCACCCCATGGCTTCTGGCATTCTGATTCTATAACATCCGAGTCTGTTTGCTCTCTTGGTGACAAGATGACTACAATGGTTAGAGGCCCAGACACCCTATTAAAGAAGAGTGCTCACAACTTTCTAAAGTCCTGCTTTAACAATAAGTAAAAATTTTACCAATGAGTACCCCAAACAGACTTAATAATCTTCAAGTCTATAGAACATATTGAGACCAATATTCTCATCTAATGTAATGACTGGGATCACCAGAATGTGACAGGGGACAGGACTGGTGATGGAAAACAGATGGTGAAGGTTGCCACTTGTGATGATGACAAATAGTAATAGTTAATAACAAATAGTTTTGACAGTAAGTAGGGTCATAACTGAAAAACAGATGGCAAAAGGAACCAGCTCACCATCCCTGGTAATAATGTGCCAAATTAACAATTCATGGTGGCTGTGATCTCTAGAGAGAGGACAACTTCCTTTAAAGATCACAGGAAGAGATGAATGTGAGCCCATCTCCACATGCAGGTACATGATGAGCAGATAATGATCTCCACTGGAAGTGCCTGTATGTTCACAGAATATTTTCAATATATATTAGGAAGACAGGAAATCTTAGTACACTCTCCCAGAAGGAAAAGCCTGATTAAGTTGTAGAGATCCACCCTCAAAGCCAGTGAACTCCGAGGAAGGGACAAGGAAAGCAAAAGTTCAAGAAAATAAAAGAGCAATGATAGAGGTATTCCTGGAGCTCTGGCCTCTTGTTCTTTCTTTTAAATTTAACCTCTGTGCTCTTGCTGTATTTGATATCTTTCCTCTGCATTCTTAGTGAGACAGAATCCACAAGGTGGGGTGGATAATAATGAACATGCTTCAATTCATTAGGAACCTGATTTCTTAGAAAAAAGTTTTGAAATTAAAACAAAATCAGCACTCTGCCAGAATGGTGAGGGGAGGGAGGGACTAGTGTGCAGGCAACTAATTGTTGCTAAATTGTCCAAGAGCTAGTCATACTCTTCTATACCCACCCACCCCCACACACACACATCTAAAAACTTGGGAAGAGAAAAAAGCAAACATCATAAAGAAGGGGGGGAAATCTATTATCCCCAGTAAGATGGCAAGCTAGAAAGAAGGTACAGGCTACCTTCCCAAGACATTTTCAAAAAGTGTAGCTTGTAGATTGGCATACCCTGGGAAATGATTAATTGACAATTTGATTCATTTTGGTACCATAGAAGAAATAATTTACCATTAACTCCCTGGTGCTCCGAAGGAGTTAATTTTCATCACATGGATGAACACTTTATTCCCAGAGAGTATTTTACTCATTCTGCCTGATCATGGGAAGAGACTAAATTCAAGGAAATATTGAACCATTTGAAAAGAACATTATACTGAATTAAATACTCTCTGTGCTCATCGATGTGATGAAAATTAGTTCATTGTATTCTTTTAGTCCATTTTCCAAAGAGTACAAAAAATAAGTACTACCAATTAATTACATAACAACCTGGAAATATTTATTAAGCACCTTCTGTTTGCTCAGAACTAAAATGGTGGTAATTGCAAAAGAAATTACATATACATGTAGATGAAAATCCATCCTATATAAATTTCTCAGTCTGCCTGTAACATTAAAGTCAGTGAAAACCTGCATGTATTTATTTCACAATAGAACAAGTAGACGATAGAGGTCATAGAAACAAATAACTACCTTGCCAACACTTCTAACCTCTATTCAGTAATTTTTAAATATTTTTTATACTTCTATTACCCATGTATTCTATAACCTGTAAGCTTTCTTGGAAAGCTGCACATTACATATTTTAACTTATAATAAATTTTATAATTATTATTTGTAAAAAAATATCTTTATGTTTTTCGCATCATAGTATCTTAGATGTTAATATTTAAAGTGATAATATTTTTTTAATTTGTAAAGTAAGAAATATTTAATGAGTTGTAAAACTGTGAGAAGGCAAATATTTATAAATTAATATAATTTTGTTTTCATATAGATAAATGCATCATTTATCGTATTGTGGAGTCAATATTTTAAGAAAGTTTCATCCAAGTTTTATAACAAATACAAACATAATTTTATATGCCATATGGATAAAATATGATTTCTTTTTGTCAAGTCAGCTATCTTTAGTTCAAATATTAGTAAATATTAATACTATAAGTATGAATTCTATGTAAATGAAAATTGTCTTATTTTTCAAGTGAAACATAAAACTTGTTTAGGGTGACCTCTCCCCCCGCTGTAAGATTCCAGAATACTTTACCAATATATCACTGTCTGATAACATTAGACATTCCCGGGATTTTGGTACAGGACCTATTTGCATTCTACAGAGCAATGTGCTGAGAAAGAATTTATAGAGATTGAAATGTGAGCTAAATTAAGAACATAATTCCAAGCAGATGATTTCCGTTAATTAAAACTAGTAGTACAGGTTCCATATAAATGGGTACTGGTAATTTCCAGAATATATGAGGACATCTACTGAACTACATATTTTATCACAGTCAAATAAGCTGTGATAAAATGCTTTAGCTATAATGAGGATTTATGGAACCAATTCTGTTTATCAGCTGTTATTCAGTCAACTCTGACTTACTAAAAGAGGTCCCAGTTTAGTTTATCCATGCTCTTATTTGTCCTCTCTCTATTTTGTACATACAGCTCTTTATATCCTCAATCAGCAGACTTAAAAAGAAACAATGTTTAGTTTTTTTTCTGGAGAAACTTGCCTGGGCCCCCGAAAATACATGCCTAGATAGTATAAAATGTTCATATTTCACTTTAGATATGAAAGAAGAAATTAATTGTTAATCTTCAAATTCCAAAGGATAATGAGAAAATCAATCAACTTCCTGAATGTTTGATTTTAATTCTTACTTTCACATGCATCTGTTCTAGTTAGCTATACTGACAGACATCACTAATATTAGTGGCAGTAGCAGACCTTCATATATTAATAATCATTCTAAATGTCTATGGAATCAATTCATCAATAAAAAGATGTATAACATGTGATTGTACTAAGAAATATAAGTCAATATTCTGTTGCCTCCCAGAAACATATATTGTCCCAAGGATAAAAATGATACCTATAAAGGGATGAAAGAAATGTTGCAAGCAAATGGCAATGAAAGAAAGGCTTTCATATACTTAAATTAGTAAAACATACTGATATTACTTATGCTTTTGTCAGAATTGTATTCAAAGTTACAGATTTATATTCATGTATCAAAATATTTCTCATACTTACCAAAATACTGATATCAGTAAATAGAATTTCTTCTTAGAAATATAACAATAAACACTCAAGGAAAATGTTTAAAGAACAATGGGACAATACAACAGGAAGTCCTAAAATATTTCAACATATACTCACCAAATACAGGCACACCAACATATATCAGACAATTATTATCAAATCTAAAAACAGACACTGGAATAAATACATATGTGGGTCAAGACCAATAGGACACTCATTTATTTATTTATATTTTTATTTATTTTATTAGTTATTTATGTTTATATAATTATTTATTCATATTAATTATTTATTTATCTATATGTGGGTGGATACACTTGTTTCTTTAGAGAATAAATAAGGCACAATTTCCCTAAGTAAAAAACTATAGACTACATAGTTTTAATTCATATTTATAGAGTAAGCTGAAGATATAAGGGCATAAGGAACATTCTCCAGGATAACCACATACTGGGTCTCAATATTAGAGGGTACTTACCTTTAAAAGAGAAATAATTGCAAAAAAAATTATTTTTCTGTTGCTTTAGAATTGGTACTTGCTACTAACATAACTAATGCTGTAATTGATATAGCTTAAAGAAAGGAGGAGTTACTTCTGTTGTTGTAGAATTATAAAATTCAAGATTAGAATTCATAGTTTCCTTTGAAAAGGAGAGGAGGGAAGAGAAAAAGTTTTTGTGATAAGATCAATGGCAAGATTCCCCTCATGAAGGATCAGGAAACAAGAAATAGGGATTCAAATAGGGCATAGAAAAAGAAGAAGGGATTCCGCCATTTTGGGCGGGGAGGGATGTGTGTCCAGCCAGATGGTCCAGGTCTAGGTCCTGTGGCCTTTGGCCAGCCTGGGCTGGTGAACTCTTTGCCTGAATGTGCATAAGCTGAGTGCATGTGCTGAAGGAGTCTAAAAGGCTTGTAGGTTTAAACCTTGTGTTGGAGTTTGTCATCTTTACTTTGACTCAAATGCTTTTGGCGAGGCCATGAGGAGGCCGAAGTTGAACCTACTGTTGGTTCCTGTGTCTTGGAGTTTCTCAACTGCTTAAAGTTAAAAAGGACACTATAAGAAGAACATCATACTTTTAACTACATGTTTGGAGAAAGCTAAAACACACCAATGGAGGAAGATAAGGATGCCCCACATTTGGAACTGGTACTGAACTTGGATTGTTTGGATATGTGGTGAGGTGATCAGAGACTAGAGGACAACTTTGAACCATGGTGGGGTAATTGTTTATATATATACTTATCTTGTACATATTTAGGTATTCACTAAATATATATTTAAAAAATTAGCAATAAATAGCTAGATCACTTTAAAAGTTTGCTCTGGTTTTGAAACAACTGGCTGTGGAATTACATAGCATGGTGGGTGCGGGTGGTGAAGAATGCAGGTTTAAAGTGCTTTTAAACACTTTTCCTGACTTGGGAGAGAGAGGGAGCAAGTAGCCAGTATTTAAATAACAAAGGTCACTAGTCTGTGGAATTTTAAGGTTAACAAGGGTTCCTGCCTGAGTAGTATTAGACTGCAAGGTAGAGGATTTCTCCTGGTTTAGGAAAAGCTGGGAAAAGAGATATTTTTAGTAAGGTAAAACCTGGCTCCCCTCCAGACAACACCAAACAACATCAAGTATCAGCAATTTCATGAAAATTGAAATCGTTCTCAGTATGTTCTCAGACCATGAAATAATAAAACAGAAATAAACTACAAAAAGAAAATAAAGAAATGCTCTATAACAAGTGGAGACTGAACAGTAAGTTCTTGAACAACCAGTTGGTTACTAAGAAAATAAAAGAAGAAAAAAAAAACCTATCTTGATCTTACACTGCTGGTGGGAATGTAAACTGGTCCAACCACTATGCAAAGCTGTGTGGAGGACCCTCAAATTACTGAAAATGGAACTACCATTTGACCCAGCAATTGCTCTCTTGGAAATCTACCCAAAAGAGGCCTCAATGTGGGTGCAAAGGGATACCTGTGCTCAGATGTTTACTGCAGCACAATTTATAATTGCAAGAACTTACAAGCAACCTAAATGCCCCAAAACAGAGGACTGGATGAAAAAATGTGGTATATATACACTCTGGAATATTATTCATCAATTAAAAAGGACAAATTTGATAATTTTATAATAACATGGATGCACTTAGAAGAAAGCATATGAGCAGAAACAAATCAAAATGAAAAAGACAGAAACCAAATAGTTTCACTAATATATGGGATATAGGGAAAAAATAATCAAAAGCCATGAGGAAATGTCAAAATAAACTAATCACCAAACTGAAGCACACAACTTCAGGAAGGGGGGGGAAGGGAGGATGGTGGGGAGGGTGGGGGGGTAAATTCTTGGAATTACAATGATGTGAAATTTATATATAAATAAAATTTAAAAAATAAACTTCAAAAAACCTATCTTGAAACAAATAATAATAAACAATTTTCTAGATATTACAGACACAGCTGAAGCAGTATAAAAGGTAAATATATAGAAATAGAGGTACATATCATGAAAATAGAAAGAGAAAAAAACTATCTCTAAAGTCAATGTATTAGAAAGAGAAAACAAAACAAACAAAAAAAAAAAATCCAAAGCCAGTAGAAAGGACATTATATAGTTAGAAATCTATATCTATATCTATTTATATATATATATATATATATATATATCAAAAGACAGTCAAAAATATAAATGAAGCCAAAAGTTTGTTCTTTGAATAAACAAAATCTCTGATTAGAAAAATCTCTAATTAGACTCAGTAAAAAAAGGGAGAAAACTCAAATAAATAGGATCAAAAATTAAAGAGAATAAGTTATAGCAGATACTGCTAAAATTCAGAGGATAATAGATAACTATGAACATTTTATATGCAAAATAATCAACAAACTTAATGAGATGAATGGAATCTTGGAATTAAATAATCATCTTCTAAGACTGAATACAGAAGAAATAGAAAACTTGAACAAAACATTCACAAGGAAGATAATCAAAGCAGTAATCAGCCCTATCCCAAAAAACAAAGGATCATGTGACTTAACAAATGAGTTCCAACAAACTTTCGAGACAAAGACCCATAGTTTTCAAAAATTGAAAAAAATAGAAATACTTTCAAAGCTATTTTGTGGCCAATATTCATACTAATACCAAAACCGAAGACATAATAAAGGAAATTACAGATCAGTTTTTCTAATAAATACATATACAAAAACTTAAATAAAATCTCAGCAAATCAAATCCAACAATACATTACAAATGCTATATATCATGATAAAATTGGAATTTATACCAACTCATAGAAAATGTGAGATAATAAGGTGTTACCATTTAGATATCTGCTGCTTACACAGCAATGGTCAATTACATGCAGTACAGATGTAAGGTAATTAAATGATGTCTAATTTGAATATCTACATTCATATCTATGTCAAGGTTTATATAATATTTGATATATGGAAGTCAAATTGCTTGGAAACTAAACAAAAACCATTTGGTTTGATGGTAATGGTGATATTTTTCTTGGCAGTTTAGTCAGTTAGCAGACCCTCAATCAAATTCAATGTGTCCAAGTTAACTAAGATTTAGTACTAGTTTGAAAATACATACATGTCTCTTTAAACTTTTTTTTCTCCACACTGAAGGCAAATAAGAAAATGAATTGGTAGCATGATAAAGAAATAGAATTGAAGCTGGGCACGGTGGCGCATGTCTGTAAGCTTCAGCCTATGAAGCGACTGGGGCTAGGGAATGTGGTTTGAGTCCCGCTTGGGGTAACAGAGTGAGTTCTAGTTCCAAAAAATAGCTGGGTGTGGTGGCGCGTGCCTACAGTAATCTACCTGGGAAGCTGAAGCTGGGATTGTTTGAGTCTATCATACACTGGGCAATGTGAACCTCTGGTTCCACGGGCAAAAATAGTAGACCTAGTCTCAAAAAAAACAAACAAAAAAAAAAAAAAAAAAAAACCTGTTGAAAGTACATTATTTTATTGTGAAATAAGAGGAAAAAAATGATAATCTATGTAAAGGGGAAATCTAGAAAAGGGGAGAAGACTCTCACTTTTTTTTTTAATTGGAGAGGAAGAAACATATACAAAGCATATTATTTAGTTTCTTTTAATGAAATAATTTATTTATAACAAAAATTTTTATCTTTGTAATCCCCGGGGTTCACCCCCTCTTTTCTAACTGTTCCCACCCTCCCCCTTAACCTGCCCCCAGTTCTGTGCTTCAGTTTGGTGGGTAGCTTGTTTTGACTTTTCATTATGGCTTTTAAAAATTTTTTCCAATATCCCATATATTAGTAAGACCGTTTGGTTTCTGTCTTTTTCTTTTTGACTTGTTTCTGCTAATACAATTTCTTCTAAGTACATGCATGTTATCATAAAATCATTAAATTTGTCATTTTTAATTAATGAGCAATATTCCATTGTGTGTATATATACTACATATTTTTCATCCAGTCATCTGTTTTGGGACATTTAGGTTGCTTCCATGTCCTTGCTATTATAAATAGTGTTACAGTAAACATTCGAGCACCAGTGTTCCTTTGTACAAGCATTGAGGTCTCCTTTGGGTAGATTCCCAAGAGAGCAATTGCTGGGTCAAATGGTAGTTCCGTTTTCATTAATTTGAGGGTCCTCCACACAGCTTTGTATAATGGTTGGACCAGTTTATATTCCCACACGCAGTGTAAGAGTGTTTCTTTCTCTCCACATCCCCACCAGCACTTGTTTCTGCCCGTTGTTTTTTTTTTTTTGGATATGGGCCATTCTTATTGGTGTGAGGTGGTAGCTCACTGTGGTTTTCAGCATCTCCCTGGTTGCTAATGAGGTTGAACATTTTTTCATGTGCCTATTTGCCATTTGTATTTCCTCTCTGGAGAAGTGTCTTTTTAATTCTTCTCTCTATTTTTTAACTGGATTTTTTATTTGTTTTTACTAAGCTATGTGAGTTCTTTGTGTATCTTTGTTATTAGACCCTTATCACTTGTATGGAAGGCAATAATTTTTTTTCACTTGGTTGGGTTACATTTTGTTTTCTCTGTTGTCTCTTTTTCTGCACAGACACTTTTTAGTTTGATGTAGTCCCATCTATTTATGTTTTCCTTCATTTTTTTACCTGCTATTGATATATCCAGGTATGAATTTCTGGATTGTAACTCATGGAGAGTTTTGTCCAGGTTTTCCTCTATGTGTATTATGGTTTCTGATCTTATATCCAAGTCCTTTATCCATTTTGATTTGATTTTTGTACATGGTTTGAGGGAGTTGTCTTTACAAAAGCATATTTAAAGTAAGACAAAAGTCAGATAACACACCATATCTGAAAAAATTGGATTAAACAATATTATATTAATAGGATTATTAAGGAAAATTTAAAAATATGATACATGTAAAACTCTTAGTACTCTTTATAAATTGTGGAAAATAATGCAAGAAAAATAGAAGAATACTATTCACATGTCAGAAATTATGAAATTTTTGCTGTCTGGAAAAATTTTGATGGAATTGTGTGAATCAGTCAGAAAATAAATATCGGATAATTTTACCTATGTGTGAACATTAGGAAACTGAATGGATATAATAATAAACAAATTAAAAGTAAATTAATAGATCTTGAAAATAGAAATAAGGTTACCCGGCAAAAAGGATGAGAGGGTAAGAACAAAGATAGAAAGAAAATAATGATGGTGGGAATTTCTTGTTATAAATAAAAGCAGGAAAAGGAATATCAACTAATACCAATTTAAAGATCATTAGAAGTACTGATGGTAAGACTAGGTAGAATAAGTCTTGGAAGTAATAAAAGGGTAATGAATATCAATTATTTTCATGAAAAGAAAAAAGTTCTAGGAGTCATCATTGTAGGAAAATTGGACACAGGAAAATTGTGGGTAGTTTGTGTGCAGCTGCTAACTCTATCAGTGATCAGCAATAAGGAACAAATTGGGTTGAATATATCGAGACTGCCCTTGCACTTGTTAAAAACTCCGAACTTTAACTTGACTTCAGTCTTTACTTTCATGCTGGAAAAGGTGTAAAAACACCAGGTACCTGGAGAAATTTAACCAATTAGTTTAGGAGAAAGTTAAGTTCTGAAGTGAATGACTTATTTTAGGTTACATATATTTAATTTAATTTTAGAGTAAGATATATTATGGTTCTCATTTTCATATCTTTTTTAAAAATTATGTAACTGAGTAATCAAAACTCAGTAGACTTACATTTTGTATCATCATTTGGTTGACAGCCTTATACATGTCTCTAGTTTCAAGTGTTAATCTTGCATTGAACTCTGGGTTCAATAATGTGCTTTTCTCCTTCACACTTGGTTCCAATTTATAAATGTTGCCAGTGCAGGTGATTTTGCTATTTTTTTCATAAGATGACAGACTTATTGGTTCAATGACAAAACATAAAAACTTGCCACTAAAGTAATAAATGTGTTTCTTAATGTTAAAGGTTTTGCTTTTCAAATTATTAGTGTTGTTTTTGGGTTGCTGGAATGACTTTAATGGAAAGGAACAGTTCTTGGATCCCTCTAAGCTTTAAAACTACATAAAAATTGGAAAAATCAATGTATGTGTATATATCATATGACCTTGGTCTTACTATAAGAAATAATTACAATTAGATTAAACATGAAACACATTCTAATCTAGAATGATATTCTTATTGCTTCAAAAGTTAATATCACATGTTAACTTTTATTGTTGCATACAAAATATGGGAATTATAGAAAATACATATAGGAGTGAACAATACTGGTGTTATATAACTCTGATAGTCTTAAAAATAAATACCATATATATTAAAGAACTATGTCACTAATAATATCCCTTCATTTATTCTGTTTAAAGTGGAGAAAAAAACATTATTAAGCTAAATAAATCTAGGACTCAT
Source organism: Uropsilus gracilis (assembly GCA_004024945.1). Taxonomy (NCBI): domain Eukaryota; kingdom Metazoa; phylum Chordata; class Mammalia; order Eulipotyphla; family Talpidae; genus Uropsilus; species Uropsilus gracilis. The sequence continues at coordinate 34,156 of PVHY01001404.1, read as the reverse complement.
GACATTTTACTTACCTGGGCCCTTGAGGCTTGATATTAATTATTTGTAGAGTTCCAGGAAGGAAGAAGAAACACAAATTGCAATCAATGTTCCTTCTTGTGAAAATATTTCTGATTAATTTCCTAAAACCTTTGGAAAAATGGACCTAAATCTACAGTCTTCAAAAATTCATTCTGATTTCTTTTTTCACTTAATACATATATATTGTGTACCTAATAATATATTTACTATTTTTATTTAAGGATAAGAATCAAACAAACTGTAAGCATCAGATGCTACCAAACCCAGGATCCTGAACATGAGCTAGTCATTGCATTATAAGGAATTATACTACTAGTGATTTATGCATTGGAAAGTATTAGAAGCTATAGGTATATAACTACATTGGTTGTTTGCTTTTAGAAGTATTGCATTTTTCATGGAAACATTGTGTATAGGCATTAGATTTTTAGCACAGACTAATGATGTCTATTGAAATCAGAAATTGCCAGAAATATAATTCATTGGAGTAAGTAGGAAGTAGCAGTGAGAATATGGTCAGCAAAAGAGGAAGGAATTAGCGAGAGAGACAGAAGTTGAGGAGAGATGGAGAAAGAAGGGATAGAGGGGAAGATAGAAAGTAGAAGATATATGAAGAAAGGAAGATTTTAAGAGAGGAATAGGAAGGAGGAAAGGATGCTTATCTTCTTTCTTCCATGCCTTTGGATAAGTTAGGTTCAGATTGATCTTGGGAAAAATCTGTTGTGTAAATCTCATTGTTCTTCATTCCCCAAAGCCACTGTGGTCGCAGATATTATTCCTAGTCCCAGGTTCTTATTTTCTAACATCATCTCTATTAACTCTTAAGCCAATCTCTCATGTATTGAAGTATATGTAACCCATCTCTGATGTTTGGAGCCTGTACTTCTGTGTGAATAAAGTCATAGCAATTGTTACAAGAGGAATGACACCTTCTTTTTCCCAAAGCACATCTTCACCTTGGAAAGATAATATTTAATTTTTCAGTTGAATTTCTTGTTTCAATTAAAATAATAGAGTGAAGCTTTGTGAAAACCATTAGACCATCAAAGAGAAATTGTTGATGTTAACTGGTGATGCACCATACTGGAGATACTTCGAGTACCCCAGGCAGGCTAGAGTAACCTAGATTGTGCCAGATCAACTTATGTAAATCATTTGTTTCTAGAGATTTTTAGTTTTAAATATACATATTACAAAATGCTGATCTACATAATTTTAAATAAGTTTCAGTATTCTTTTTGTATATTCTTTATGATTTACTATAGATGATTATGAAGACCAAGTAATAAAAAAGAATTTCTTTCCCAACTCATGGCTTTTCAAATCTTTTTATTGAGCTTCTTCATTGAGTAGGACTCATATATAAAGTTAAATGAAAGGTGTCAGAGCAGACATATATTTAATGTTGCAGATCTTAGTATAAAGTAACCATTGGATTTTTACAAAGAGAAATAGAGATTCTCTTTCTGTGGCTGAGGAAGCATCTTTCCATGCAAATCTTTCAAAATATTTAATGAGTAATAGAAATGTTTCTTCTTTATACAGAGAGATGATCTGTTAATTTACAGAATCAATTACATTTTGTTAAATATAACCTTGTGAATTATACTGGTTTCCAAATATTAACTAAAGAATTCCTAGGGTAAATGAAAAAGAAAATCAAATGCTACATTTGTTGTTTCTCTTTGAATAGTGCATGTAAGTCACATATTTCTAATATAAACTATAGTCCATTCTAAGGCAGTAATATGTGACTTTTTTCTTGGTTCACCATTATACATACATGAAGGTGATAGAAAAAAAAATTGTGGTCATTACCATTCATTTTGTATGGGCAGTAGATAAATGGCAGTTAAAAATCTAACTTTTGGTTCAAATCTTTCAGATAAAGCCACATAATAAAAAGACAGCCAAGCTAGATTCCTTCTGCCACTGTTAGCTTCGTGTCCTTTTGGAGCAGTGTGGGGTCCTGTGCCCTATATAGTGGTTCCCACAGAGAAAAAGAACAGTAACTTTATCCTTTTTTCTGGGTCATCATAATAACTTTATTTTCCTTAACTTTTATATATTTCTCTTTTACTACTAAGAGATGAAGAATTCACTTTTACCTATTATCTCACTTCTTTGTAAATCTTTTTTAAGTCTATTCATATATTGTTAAAAACCACTAAACCACTCAATCTCAGATACCTTCTTTTTACAAATTGAAATCATTGAATAGAAGGGAAAAATATACTCTGATAGCAAGAATCATAACTACTAAGTTTTGGTTTTCTTTTATTCATACATTTAAACTTTCAACAAAATTATTTTTCATTATTTCCATTTCCTTTTATAAATTGTCATAAGATTAGAGACAAAGTGAATATACTTAGTTCAGTTAATGAAATTAAATCTGATAGAAAATTTGCTTAACTACTTAAGAACAAAATCATCCGGAGCTCAGTACTGAGAAAATGATGGATCCAGTGAAAGCACTTTAATCTATGGCTGTATTTAGCTGTAGTTTCTTTTGTGTGTGCAAATTAAAGTGAAATTTTATGTATCATTTAGATGGATCCTTTATAATTCAAACCTTCTTTACATAAAGTGCCAAATATATAGTTTTTCCAGTAATACAAGGAAAATGCCTCTACGTGGGTGTATAAATTTGCTTAATTAATCATGCAAAAGGAAAGCTTTTAGGGAGCAAAATTATGATGAGACTCATGAAGAAGGAAATTAAAAAGATAAACCGTATTACTCTTTAGTAATTGAAATATATGCTATAAATAAAATAGGTCTAAAAGCAAAGCTAGAGCAAATATGCCTCCATATCAGGTTCTCCAGGACAATTGGTCGTGGTCCAAGAATTACCAATGGGCTGTGGGTCAATATTGTTTTGAGTGTCCTTGAACTTTTGGATTTATAAAGTAGTTTACATTTACTGAAGACATTCCAGGGGTAACATTTCCTGTCCTCCACATGTGGTCTCTAAATCAGCAACTATGTAAAAGACTTACAACCTCATAAATAAAGGTTATCATTAAAAAAAAAAAAAACTGAAAAAGTAGGCTGCCTATCCTACAGTTAAAATGGTTTTTAAAATCACAGTAACTTGGAGGTTATTGTAAATTTTACTTCTAAACATATACTTGAGGATCATTTCTCTATTTCCAGGAAATATGGCATAATCTTAGAGAAACCAACTGCAGCAATTAAAGTCTTTGCTCTATTATAAGTGCATCATATGCATCTGGAGATCTATATTCAAGTGATGTTCTGCTTCTGTCTTCAGTGCTTGTCTGTGCATCAATAGCATGTGTTTTACAGAGAGTGTTGCTCCAAATGCACAAGTTAGTTTCCCATCTCAGAACTGCTGAATCAGAACCTATATTTTAATAAGATTCTAGTTAATATGGGCTTGCCTTGACCATATGATTTCTTTCTTATTTGCCACGGCTTTCATATTTGTGTTTGTAGTTACCTTAGTAATGTAAAGATTCATCAATTTATGTTTTCATGTCACTTTTTTATTTTTATAATTATGAGGATATAATTTTTTGTTTTAATGGTTTATAATAAATATTTTAAGTGATTTTAAATAAACAAGGGAGTTGAAAGTTTATTTGAAAACCAAAATTGGTCTCAATTTGGATAAAAGCATGAGCACAAATATTACCCATCTAAGGATTTGGGATGAATAAATTTTAGCCATTTTTTGCAAATTGTTTCTTCCCCCATTAAAGAAAAGATTTTCAAGCTTCTCTGTAAATTATAATTTGCAAGTTATTTTTGAATAAAGATTTTTTCTTACTATGTTCAATGATTTGATTCAGTGTTAATTATCTCCCCTATATACTAATTCAGGTGTCTGTCATAACTTTCAAAAAATACAATGGGATACAATGTACAACGTAAAAAGGATACAATGTAAATAGCTGCCACATATAGAGAATCTTCCTATATGTCAGGGTTTTTTTAAAAAAATAATCTATCCCTGTAATTTATACCTATAAATTATTTAATCCACACTAAAACCCTATAAAATAAGCACAATTTTTAGACTATTTTTGAAATCGGGTCAAAGGAAAGGTGGGGGGACAAAAGCCTCCAACTGATTACCCACAGGTCCATTTCATGTGCACATGGCAGTTGCCACTCTAAATGCAATTTAACAGCGTTTATTAACAAGGGAGTTCAACAAGGAAAATGAAAAATCCTTAAAGCCACAAGTGGCAGTTATCTTACCCCAATCACCATTCTCAGTCCCAAAGGTCCCAAAGACACAGTCCAATGATGGTTCCTTTGCCCCTCTGAACCTCAGAGGTAGGTATTTTTGCAAAGTCCAGTCCTTTCTCCAGCATCTTCTCTTTTCTTCTTTTCTCTCCAGTGTTCCATGCTGCTCCACTTATCCAAGGTGCCTCAAACTTCTTCTACAATTGCTGATGCACAAGTCAGTTTTCCAAATTGCAGACCATCTCTAGGTACCAGCTGTCCATAAAACCTTGCTACAATGCCATACTCTCCACACTGGCCACACTTATGCCAGATACCATGGTTCCTTGTCACCTCCAGCTCATTCTTCCAGGGGGCTTTTGCCCAGCCTGGTCACTCAGGCTACTCTTTGCCTACATGCCATTCTCTTTTCCCCTCTCCCCAGAAGTTCGTTCTCCTCTCTATCCCTCTACCTCTCCCACTCCCCCTCCCCCTCCTCCTCTCCCTCTTTCTCCTCCCCCCCCCCCCCCCCCCCCCCCCCCCCCCCCCCCCCCCCCCCCCCCCCCCCCCCCCTCTCTCTCTCTCCCTCCCCCCTCCCCAAAAGGTCTCTGTGTTCCCTTAGTCTCAGCTCTTTGCGTTTTGGTCTGACTTTTTTTCCCAAATGCCACTTCTGGGAGTTTAACTGCCACAGCTAAGGGGGGAGGGGCTCACTGCCACTGCCCAATTGGGGAGGAGCACCTTGCTAACTGCCACAACCCTGGGAGGGGGGGAGAGGCACCCAGTTTCATATTTAGATATATAGATGCTAAGGCACAGAGTAGTTTGTGGTGGAGTTTGTGATGGAATTGACATGCAAACTTAAGTTGTCTTTCTTCAGTCTACACTTTCAATAAAAAACGTAAGCATTATAAACAATCTAAATGCTCAACAATTAGAAAGCAGTTACATTAATTATCAATTCAAAATCAGAATGTTAGGCAACAGAAAAATGAAATCTGGTAAACCTAGGGTGAATTCTCTGATTAGAATCTTACAAGGCCGAAATCTAAATGTTGTTTTAGTTGTAAGCTTATGCATACAATCTAAAGATGGGATTTGTTTGTGTACATAGAATTCAGTCTTTGGTACTTTGTTTTCTCACTGGTTGGCATGGAGACATGGTTCTCATCTTCTAGAAGCTTATCTCAGGTTCTCTCATTGTGGCATTCCATCTTTAAAGTCAAATTCTGAGTGTGTAATTCTCATGCTTCTCCTAACTTACCCTTTTATTTCTATCTTAAAAAAACTTCCAACTTTTACAGGGTTTATGGAAACAATCTCACATCATATTAAAAAGTTCTACCCATACCCAAATTGAGGAACTTTGACAAAAGTCATTGGAAAGTTTATTTTATAAGTTTTCTATTGCACCTTTTTTTAATATTTTTTGTTTATCCAAATTTCCATAATGAGAGATATATTTCTAATCAAAATAATCTATAAAATTGCTTTGAATTACTTTCTACAGTAAAATAATAATCAGAATTAAAATTTACATTTCAAGATAAAAAACTGAATTTTTTCTTACTCTAAAATGTATTTAATAACAAGGAAATATTCTTCATATTCTCATTGCTAACATTGCCCACTTCCTCTCATACAATCACTACATTTTTGCACCACTGTAACTCCCATATCCTTAGGACAATTTGTATCTCATATACCAAACCATTATGATTTACTTAGTGCTAAGACCACAACATGTATCCTACTTGATGCCTCCAGCTCAACTATCCATAAATTGAAAGGCATCTCTGTGAAATTCTGTAAATCTGACATGCCAAATTCTAAGAAATCAGTTATACTGTTCTCACAGAAAGGGAGTTTAAATGCTGTTTCTGGCGAGGGGGCAGCAAATCAGTAAAAGCTGCTTTTTCTGTCAAGTTGCTGAGTATTTCATTTGATTGCTAGAGTCAGGCAAAATAGCTGAAGGCTGGATAGGTATATTGTTCTTTGAAAAACAGATGGTGGAACTCACAAGTGATTTAAGAGGAAGGGAAAGCAGAAACCTGAACAGAATTCAGATTCCTATAAAGTTACCCATCCAATGTTAATAGATATAAAATAACTAATGTAATCTTTGACCACCTATTATCTTTCTAAAAGTTCTTTGCTTTTATTAATAAAATATTCGCTGTATACTCTTATTGCCAATTTCCATTTTAATATCAAATCTTGAAAGTAATATTATACTGAAACTGGGTGCCCCTCCACACTTGGGTGTGTGGCAGTAAAATGCCAGAAGAAATAGTTGGAAGAAGGGGTGGGACTAGAAGCAGAGAGATAAAAAGGCCAGGAACAGAGATATGAGAGAGAAAGAGAGGGGGGTAGGAAGGGGGAAGGAGGAAGGGGAAGGATGAAGGAAGGGGAGAGAGGGGAAGAGAGGGAGAGAGAGGAGTAGAGAGGGCAAGAGAGAGAAATTTTGGGGAATGGATAGAAGAGAATGACAGGCAGGTAAAGAGTAGACCAAATGACCTGGCTGGGCAGAGGCTCCTGGAAGAGTGAGCTGGTGGTGATGAGAAGCCATGGTGGCCAGTGTGAAGAGTGTGGTGTCACAGCAAGGTGACAAGGAAAGCTTGTATCTGGAGATGACCAGGGATTTGGAAAGCTGATTTGTGCATCAGAAATTGTGGGAAAAGTTTGGAGCACCTTGGAGAACTGAAGCAGCATGAATCACTGGAGAGAAAAAAAAAACTTACTTAGTGCCAGAGAAAGGACTGGATTTTGTGAAAGTGTCTACCTCTGAGGTTTGGAAAAGAGGCATCATATTGGACTGTGTCTTTGAGAACTTTGGGACTGAGAATGGTGACTGGAGTAAGATAACTGGCCACTGTGGCTTTAAGGGCTTTTTGTTTTCCCTTTTACAAGGGAATATTTGCAATATTCCCTTGTAAATAAACCCTGTTGTTGAACTGCTATGTGCTCATGGGTAAAGTGGACCTATGGCTTATTGGTTGGAGGCTTTTGCTCCTTTTGACCTGATTTCAATACAACTCTTTCATTATATCCACACTGAAAAATGAGAGCATTTAACTATTACTATGAAGATACTTGATTTTATGTCTGACTTTGTGTCTCATGATTGAGGGTACTTATTGCCTGGGAAACACAATACTATTTATTATTATAAGTGATTGATTTTCTTAAATTAAACAACCATTGTTATGTTAATGTAACATTTAATTTTATAGTAAAATACATAATTAGGAAAGCAAAGTTCTTACCCTTCCTTTGCCCTTCCCCTTTTGATTCTCAGATCTATAATCATTGCTTAAAGGTTAGCTTTAAAGTTTGGTTTTATCTAGACTTTTGTTTTCTTTATATGATACTTCTAGTTCATACAATCTCATAGTTGTCTCCTTCTGAATTATTTTGCTTAATGTAATCCCTTACATTCTATACTTGTGCCATACAAGTCAAGACTTTGGTTTATTTCATTTCTAAGTATATTCCATTGTGTGTGTGAGTACCACATTTTATTGATGGTGACTCCACATGGTGGCATTTAAATTGTTTTCACGAGATAGCTATTAAAAATGATGGTTCCACAAACGTGGAATACAGCTTTCCCTTCAAATCAGTGTTTTCATATTGGTGTTTAGTTTATAGGTATCTTTGTATACTTTTGGGGTGTTCTTTTTTTTTTTTTTGTAGGCATCTGGAGTGGAATGGCTGAGACATACAGCAGATATAATTTAAATCTTTTTAGTAACCTCCAAAGGGTTTTCTTAAAGGACTGAATGACTACATTTCCTACAACAAAGTAATTGGGTTACATTTTTCACATTTTCATTAGAATTTGTTGTTTCTTGTTTTTTTTTTTCTTGTTTTTGTTTTCTGATATGGACCATTCTTCAGAAGTGAGGCATTACCTCACTGTGGTTTTGATTTGATTTTTACTAAGGAATATGAATATTTTTTTATGTACATATGGTTATTTGTGTTTCTTCTTTAGAGGAGTTCATATTAAGCTCTCCTGCCCAATTTTTGACTGGTTACTAGGATTTTTATTGTTGATTTGTGTTCTATTTTATATTATTGATATATTAGTGCTTGAAAGATATACATGTACAAATATTTTCTTCCATTCACTAGGGTATCTTTTCATTGTATTTATGGTTATTTTTTGGTGAAAACTTCTTTTAGGTTTTGTAGTCCCAATTGCTTATAGTCTCTTGTTTTTCTTGCTGTTAGAGATGAATTAACAAAGACATTACTGCAGCTTATGCCACAAGAGTTTTGGCCTTGTTTTATTCTTCGTGTTATATGATTTCAGCACTTACAACCAAGTCTTGTATCTATTATAAGCAGACTTTTACATGTAGTGTGAAACTGTTATCTAGTCTCATTTTTTTGCATGCAACTGTCCAACATTTATTAAACAACAACATTTATTAAAAAACTTTCTTTGCTCCACTGTAAACTCTTGGATCCTTTGTTAAAGATGAATGTTTTATAAAGATGTGGGATATTTTCTGGATTCTGAGTTATATACTACATTGATCTATGTGTCTGTCTTTATTGCTGTACAATATTGTTTTTAATTATTCTATAATTAACTATAATATATCTTTTGTTTAATTTGCATCTAGAAACATTATACCTCAATTTTTACCCCCTTTTTTATATCTCTTGTGGTCTTATTTTGGTTCATATGAACTTCATTAATGTTTTTGAAAAATTCCATTGAAATTTTGACAGGAATTGCATTGAAGCTGTATATTCACTTTGGAATATTGATTCTTCCAATCCATGAATAGAGTATATCTTACTATTTCTATTTATCTTTATCTATTACATTTAGCAATTCTGTAATCATCTTGTATAGTGACTTCACTTCCCTTTTTGGGATTTACTTATAGTTATTTTTAATTCAGTGTGACTATAAATGGAATTATTTTCTTAACTTCCTTATCTATTCTGGTTTATTTCTTAATTACAGGGAAGTCTTTGATAGTGGTGTATTGTTCTTAGAAACTGCCACTTTATTGAACTGATTTATTTTTTAATTAGTTTTTCACTGATATATTGGGGGTTCTCTATGGATACTATCATGTAAATCTTCAAATAATGATAACTTATTTTTCCCAAATTTGATTACTTTTATATCCTACTTTTGCGTAACTACTTAACCAGAACTTTCCATACTATGCTAAACAGTAGTGATGAGCGTAGCCACCCCTCCCATGTACCAGATCTTAGTGAAAAATCTTTCAGTTGTTCACCATTTAGAACGATATTAGTTGTGTGCTTGTTGTATATATATATATGTTTTTATATTAAGGTGATTCCAATTATCTTCATTCTTTTGGGTATTTACATCATGAATGTATATTGACTCTTATGAACTGCTTTCTTGGTATCTTTTAACCATATAATCCAACTTTTATTTTTGTTGATGTGGTAAATTATATTGATTCTTGTTTAGTTGTTGAAAAATCATTGCATCCCTGATATATATTTCAATTGGTCATGGTGTGTAATTCTTATAATGCACTGTAGGGCTAATTTTACTATGACTTATTGAGTATTCTTTTACCCTGTATTCATTAGACATGTTGGTTTATAATTTCTTTTTTCACATTGTCTTTATTTTAATTTTGTACTACCACATGTTGAATTCCTTCATGAAATTCTTTTGGACATATTTTTTTTCTCTCACAATCTATGGAAAAGTTTGAGCTGTCAGTTATCATTTCATCATTGAAACTTTGATAGAACTAAATTTTGAAACCATCTATTTACGGACTTTTGATTTGGGAGAGACTGTTGAGTTCTGTTTTGATTTCCTGGCTTGTGATTGATCTGTTCAGGTTTGATATTGTTTCCTTATTCATAATTGGATGGTTATATGCTTCTATAAATTCCTTTATATCTTGTACTTAGTAGAATATAAATGTTCATGGTAATTTATGATTCACTGAAATTTTGCAATGTGTTTTAACCTCTGTTTTTGTTTATGATATTATTTATTGATTTCTCAGGTGATGTTTTTCTGTTTGTTTACTATTTTAAATGGCCAGCTTTTGATTTCATTAATCAAATAATCATAAGTCAATAATCTTTGACTGACTTTTTAATTTTGATTTCATTAATTTTGTTCTAATCTTTATTTCCTTTCTTCTACTGGCTTTTTTCCCTTTCTGTTTTTAGTTTTGAGAGACACAACTATTTATTTAAATTCTTTACTTTTTCTGGAAGTGAACCTGTGTTACTAGGCACTTTCCTCTTAGTACTGCGTCTGTGTTATCTCATAGGTTTTGCAAGGTTGTGACCTTGCAAGGTTGTCATTTTCTCTAGGAATTTTAGGTTTCTCCCTTGGTTTCCTCACTAACCCACTTTCTCCTTCTGATTTAAATTTATTCTCATAATCCTCTAAATTCCATTATTTCAGTGTGTGTGTGTGTGTGTGTGTGTGTGTGTGTGTGTGTGTGTGGCAACATCTTCATTCATTTTGGATACTTAGGTTGCTTCTTTAACTGGCTATTGTAAATAGTGCTACAAGAAATGCATAGATTCTCTCATGTTCGTGTTTTTGCATTGATTAGATGTATGTCCAAAAGGGGAAATGTTGTATTGTGTAGTGGATCATAGTACTATCTTAAATAGGAATTGACTAGTCTGTTTCTTCCATTAGTGTATGAGGATTCCTTTTTCTCCACACTCTCACCAAGATTTGTTATTTCTGAACACTCCGATATGGGCCAACCTCATGGGAATGAGATGATACCACACTGTGAATCTAATTTACAGTTCCCTGATGATAACTAATGGTGCACACTTTTTTTTTTTCATGAACTTCTTGATCATCTGTTTGTCTTCTTTTGAGATGTGTTTATTTAGATATACTCTTTTTTTTTTTGGTTGAGTTCTTTATTTTCTTTTTGTTGGATTTTATAAGTTATCTACAGATATTGAATAGAAATTGTTTGTCAGATTTATTGTCAGATATTTTTTGCCACTAAGTAGGATACCATTCACTGTAATAATAGATCTTTTCACAGTGCTTCTTGTAGACCCATTTTTAAGTTTTAATTTAGTTTTTCTTGCTGTTGGAGTCGGGTCTCCAAAGACATCCATGTCATCTAGTTCTTAGCAATATTTTACTTATTCATTGTTCTAGTCTTACTTTCAATTCTTCCATCAATTTTTACTGAAAATGTATGTATGTATTGTGGTCTAATTTCTTTCTTTTCCATGCAGTTGTTCAATGCTTATAACACTGTTTGTTTAAAAAAATTCCATTTCCTCATTATTTACTGTTATTCCCCTGTGGTAGATTAAGTGTACATATAAGTGTGAGTTAGTTCCTGGGTTGTCAGTATTATTCCATTGGTCTGTAATGGCATTTTTTTCTTTTTATGGCTTTGTAGTATAGTTTGAAAGGAGTCAAAATGGCACCTCTTTTTTTTTTTAAAGCAGTATAGTTTTGGCTATTCAATTTTCTCTTTGTTAAATTCTTCTATACTGTTCCATACAAATTTATGCAACATTTCTTCTGTGTGTGTGTCTGTGTGTGTAGGTATTCTAAGAATGTCTTTGTAACATTGCACTGTGATTGCATTCAGTGATTGCACTGAAACTGTGTGCTGCTTTGAGTAAGATAACCAGTTTCATGTATATTATAATTTTGATCCTCATGGAAGGTATATCTTCATTTTCTTTTGTCTTCTGTTTGTAAAAATAGCTCATAACTTTCAATGTGCAGACCCATTACATTCTTTCATAAGTTTACCCTAGTTATTTAAATTTTTTGATGTCACAGTAAATGATTTCTTTCACTTATTTCTTCTCTAATTTCTTGTTTGAACTAAGGATTTTTGTAGAGTGATTTTTGTTTATCAATTTATGTACTGAGATATGATTTCTACAGGTGTTTTAGTGATCTTTAATTTCTACATACATCATGCCTAGAAATAGATTTTATTTCTCAGTTGGGATTCATCCATATCTTTCTCTTGCTCAGTGACTCTAGCCAGAGCTTCTAATTATGTGCTGAGTGGCAGTGATGAAAATGGGCAAACTTATCTTTTACTTGATCTTTGTGGAAAAGCTTTCAGTTTCCTAGAATCTAGCATCATTTTATCTGTGGATTTATCATATATGATATTTGAAGCTAAAATATATTCCTTCAATTTTTTTGAGAAATTTTTATCATAAATGCATGTTGTTTTATAAGATGCTTTAAATATACTGATATATTTTAATTTTTTCTTTAATTTTTTTTATGTGGTGAAATACTTTGATCCATTTACAAGAATTAAGCCATCCTTGCATTGCTGAAATAAATCCCACTTGGTTATAACATATGATACTTAATGTTTTATTGAATTTGGTTTTCTAAAATTTTGTTAAGGATTTTTGAGTCCATTTTTTTTTACTAAGGATACTAATCTAGAGTTCACATTTATTCTGGTGTGCTTTTTGTATTTGGTATCAGAGTAATAATGGCATCTTACAATGTGTTTGGAAGCAAGTTCTCTTTCTCAGTATTTGAAGTTTGTAAAGGATAGGTAGTAGTTCATCTTTGAAGTGTTAGAACCATTTTTTGAAACTGATTCTGGGCTTTTGCCTTATAAGAGACTTTTGTTTACTGTTTTAATTTGCTTTAATACAAGTAATCTGCCTAACTTTTCTATTTCTACATCATCCAATCTCAAAAGCTTTTATACTTCTTAGATTTTGTACATTTCTGGTAACTATTTAATTTATCAATCCAATGATAATCATAGCAGTCTCTTGTAATTTCTTGAAATTCATTTTTTATTCTATTTAATTCAGATTTCTCTTTTTTGAAGTAATGTCAGGTTTTCTGTTTATTTTTTCAAAGAAACAATACTACTGGCTTTGTGATTCATGAATTTCTTCATCTTTTTCCTTTACTTTCATAAGATAGCATGTTAGATTATGTATTGTGCTCTTTTCTATATTAGACCTGTAGTACTAAATACTTCCCTTCTGTCCCATTATTGTTTTCTCTAATTTCTGTTTTTGTATTTTAATTTTCGTTCATCTTGAGGTATGTTTTAGGTTTTGTCTTCAATTTTTTCATTAATACAATTGTTATTTAGTAGTATCTTATTGCGTCTCCACCTATTAGAGGGTTTTTCTGCTTTTCTCTGCTCTCTCTTTTTTTTTTTTTTTTTTTTCTTTTAGACTAGGTCTCCCTATTTTTTTGCCTGGCTCATGTTGCCCAGGGTATAAAGACTCAAGCAATGCCCAACCTCAACTTCCCAGGTAGCTGGGATTACAGGTTTGCGCCACCACACCCAGCTATTTTTTGAGGACTGTGTCTCGCTGTGAGCTCCCGGAGGGACTCAAACTGCGATCGCTGGCCCTGGCAGCAGCTTCCTAGGCTGCTGCGTACAGGCATGTGCCACCATGCCAGGCCAGATTCTGCTTTCCTTTTACGTGTTTTTAGTTTGATTCCATTGGATCGGAGAGGACACTTATGGTTTAACTATTCACAAATGTATTTACATTGGTTTTATGACAACAATATGGTCTAATCAAGGGAAAGAAAATTACATGTGCACGCGAGAAAAATATGTTCTCAGATTTGGGGGCAATATTTGTGCTAGATAAATAAATTTGTGGTGGATAAATAAATATCTAGTAAGCCCATACAGTCCAATTCCTTGTGAGACTATTGTGACTTGTTGATATTCTCCTGCTCAATTTATTCATTGATGAGAGTTGGGTGTTGGAGCTCCTTACTTTTATTGCTTTATTTCCAATATATATATTTTCAAATACATCATTTATTGCCATAAGTATGTTGATTCTCCTTCATTTGATGCATATATATGCACATGTATGCTGATGTATGTTATGCTTTCCCTTTTTTTATTATATGTATATATGTGTATATATAGAGAGAGATAATGTGTATTTCTTTTTTCATTGTGTAGTGTGCATCCCTGTTTTTTGTCACAATTTTTTCATTGAATGTCTATCTTCTCTCATATATATAGTTGTGCTTTCCTTTGGGGGATTCATCTGCTAATAACATTTTTCCCCTTTACCATTTACTTTGACTATGTTTTTGAAGCTTAGATAGTTAATCTTGGATCAGCATAATGGTGGCCATTGATCTCTGATTCAACTAACCAGTCTGAAACTTATGATTGATGAATTTAGTCTATCTACCTTTAAGGTGAATATTGACATATGAAGATTTACTATTACCATTTTTCACTAATTTGTCAGCAGGCAAACCTGTAAAAAATAAATAAACAAAAGAAATTGTTCCAGTTTTTGAGTCCCTACTGAATGACTTAGGGTAGGACCAAAAGAACACCTGCAAGGGAAAAAAATTAAATGCTTTATAAATAAGGAGGTTGAGAGGAGTGAATGTAAAGAGATGGAAATAGAGAGAGAGATTTATTGGTCAATATGTAACCATGTGTCATTGCTCCTCACAGTAGTATCAGGCTACTTGTTAGACAAAAAGACAAAGGAACCAAGTACATATATCATCATTTTTTAAAAGAAAAGAATTCTGTTTAAATCAACCTTTACTTTGCAGTGATCCTTCATTCAGATATGGTATGCTAAGAGTTATAATCCTTGGTATCTGAGAGTTCCTCTGTGTGGAGATGGAGTCCATTTAGAGCAAAATGTGCTAGCCTGCTAGAAGTTTTTGCCTCACTATTTCTCTAACAATTTAGTAGTTCTATCTATTTCTTATTCATATTTCTTTTTTACTTTATTTTCTTTGATTAAAATAAGAGAGCTCCTTTCATCTTTCCTTGCAATGGAGTTCTAGTGTTTGTAAACTGTGAACTCCTTCATAGATACTTCTTTAAATCTCTTTAGAAAAATAAAGGAAAGCTTATATTTTTTCTCTTTCATGTATAAAGTAGATTCTTGCAGAACTCTTAGCTGCAAATTTTATCTTTAAGTACTTTGAATACATTATTCCATTCTCTCCTCCTTCTAAGGCTCCCTCTCAGAAATCTGATGTAAGCCTGTTAGGAGTACCATCATAGGTTTTGTTTCGTTTTTTTTTTTTCTTATCCATCTTCAATGTTTTTTCTCTGTCCTGAACTCAATAGTACAACTACATACATATCTCTGTGTAGGTCTCATTACATTTCAGTAAACAGGTGTTCTTTAAGTTTCATGAACTGGCTTGCACATTTCATTCTTTTTCTGGGTGTAAAAAGTTTTGCTCAATTATTTTGCTGAATGTTCTGTTTCTATCTTTTTATCTTCCCTTCTGAAATAACCACTGTGCTTTTATTGCCATTCTTAATGGACTGAAATATTTCTCATGTTTTTATTTCTATTTTGCTTTCTTCTTTCATATAGGCCCTTTGTATTATTATCACTGAGTCATAGCTTCAGTCCATATCCTTTGTTTTTCAGCAAGTTTTTCTGCTCTATTGGTTTTATTTTTATGGCCTGTGTCTTTGTTTTTAAACAAGTTTTGAATCCTAGTTTATGTTCATTAATTTTATATATTAAGTCATCTATTTGTTTTTCCATGTTTCCTTTTTCTCTTTGATTAGGTTTTTTTTTTCCCCTCCATATCTTTCTTTATTATGAATGCTTCGCACATTATGTCTGATGATATAAAATCTTCCATTTTAAGTGTCTATAGCTGAATCTTAGAGATTTCCACTACTTCTCTTTTTCCAACAGGTGGCACTCTGGTTTTTCAATGTGATTTTAAATATTCTTTTCCCAGGTTTTCCAGTTCCAGAGACCTGATCTTGTAGTTGCTGAGTCACTGAGTTGGGAAAGCATCTGGATGAGTTCAGTTGCTCATGCAAATATTCTGCCTCCATTTGTGGCATACCAAAGTCTCTCCTCACTGTGGTTCCTGGTACGTAAGTGTTTATTTAATCAGTGACCATCAGTTGATTTCACTACACCAGTACCAGTTTCAAGGAATGGTGGAGGTGGAGCACAACCTGATGCACTGTCAGTTTTCATTTCTAGGTAACTATGCTGTTGGGAATGTAGTAGCTCTTTCACAAAGCTTCTGTTTGGTGAATTGTGTGTGCCTCCAAAATACTCAACTCCACACTACCCAAGTGGCAGTGTCTCACGTTGCATAGCAGTTTCTACACCCCAGACCATACACTACAGATGTTTCTTCCCATCTCTTATTTAATGAAATATAAATTTTCTTACACAGAGGCCATGTTGGTGTCTGATATTTGTTAAATGTTCTTGCTCTGGCTTTCTCTCAAGTCACGAGACCCTTTATCCTCTTTGGAGAAAAGCAAGAAAGATAGTCTAATGCCATCTTTGTCTATATATTTTCAACATTTTTATTAATTTCAGAAATTGAATTTGGAGGAAAACAATTTTCATAGACATGTGAATATTATGCAAACAACTAGATTTCATAGAGCATTAAAATATATATTTTGCCAGGATGACACAAAGGGAATTTATCTCATTTTTTCTAAAATGCTTTGCTGATATTTAATCATATAACATGTCAATCATTAAAAAAATGTGCTAAAATTAATTTTTTACAACACATATATAATAACTAACTTGTCTTTGAGATCCTCACAGCCTAATGGAAGAATTTAAAAGAGAAAGACAATGACATGAAGAGGTCTTAAGATGTGAGATAAGATGAGATTGTTAATGGTGGATTTAAACAGGTTTCTGCCAGTAACTATGTGGTATAAATCAGCCAACTGGAATGGAAGAAATCCTAAACAGATGGAATAGTAAATACAAGTACACTGACCAGAAAAGCTCCTGGGAACCATTCATCATTCACTATGGTCAGAAAGCAGAAATATAGGTGGTGAGTCTGAGATGTAAGATGTACATATAGTTTTCCTACTTTGGGGATAATAAAGGGTCCTGAAAGAAATTCAAGCAAGTGGTAAATCTCATCTATCAATCTGATATGTTTTTTCATATATGCATACATACATACATGCATATATAGAGAGGGAGTGGTGAGAGAAGGGGTGAGAGAGAGGTAGTTTGAATGGGTTAGACAGAGCATTAAAGAAAGCACTTTTATTCTGAATAAAATATAATTATGACGTGAACTAAGACTGCAGCATGTCTACAGAAAATGATCAGTATGACCAAAATTAGGATGCACTAGAGTTTCCCTTGAATGATTACAGTCAGTGAAACATAAGAAGAATCAATGTATATTTCTGATTTTAGCTTTGACAGTTGAATGACATGATCTACATAGATAAGAAATATAGGTAGAATTCCTAAGAGCATAGAAGTGGTGGCAGTTAAGCAGTTACATCTATGAAAAAGAAATTCTACTGGATTAATTTATTGAACAGTTTATTTATTCAACAAATATTCAGTGTCCACATGCCACCCATTGTTAATGCCTAAGAAGATGCAACAACAAACAAAACTGGTGAGAATAATTGACTTTTATAACTACTCTAAGATTTTAGAAGGTAAACAGCTAAAATAGATGATATAACAAATTTTTTAGTACTCTTGAAAAATACTGAAATTAAAGACAACTAGAAGTTTAAAGGTCATTTTAGTAAAGACTGCAAGAAAGCTGCAGTGAGAAGGGATCATTTATAGAATGAATGAAGCAGTTACTATGGTGATAGTGGGATGAGAGGAATAATGTGAATATAAGATACAACCAGTGTTGAAGTTTAAGTAGGAATGGGTCCAGTGTTCAAGAACAGGAGATTGGTGTGACTTAAGCAAAGTAATGAATGGAGAAATTATATGATAGAGTATGTAATAGAGTCTAAATTATAGGAGTTATATTTTATCATTTAAAGATGATGAAAAGTTGCAATATAAATGTATTGTTTCCCACTGAATACTTAACAAACCTCTTCTTTTTATCTCAAAATTCTATGTGCTTTTTGATGATGTATGTCCTAGAATTTACTATTATTTTTGTTATTTTTTCTTTTTTTCATATTTAGCTAGATTAAATTAATATAAATGAATAGCTAAGGTTAAAAATTTAGAAATTTTAATTATCTAATACTTTGTTTCAATACCCAAGTTTCATTAGAAAAACTTTTATCTTTTTTTTTTTTTTTTTGAGACTAGGCTCACTATTTTTGCCTGTGGAATCACAGGCTCACGTTGCTCATGGCACCACAGACTCAAGCGATCCCCAGTCTCAGTTTCCCAGGTTGCTGGGATTACAAGTGCATGCCACAACACCTAGCTATTTCTTGAAGACTAGGTCTTGCTACGTGCCCCCAGCAGGACTCAAACCTTGATCCCTAGCCCCAGTCACTTCATAACCTAAAGTTTACAGGTATGCACCACCATGCCCAAGAAAAATTTTTATCATTGTAATGATAATTTTATACTTAAATAATAATTACATTTTTATAATTATAACTTAATATCTACTCTTATTTATAAAATAAGTATATTTACATTTTTGTTTAATGGTTTTCATGGGTGCTCTTTTTTAAAAAGTTCTTTATGAGCTGGTATCTGTCTCCAAAATTTAACTATGCAGTTTCTGTACATTTCTTTCTCCCTTTTAGTGTTTTGTTGATGACTCATAATATTTATGCCTCTGGCTATTTATTTTTATCATCATTTTGCTTCAGCATTTTGTGCTTCTTTCTTTCTTTTTTTTTTTCATTACTTCTTGTAGGGCTGGTCTGGTGATGACAAAATCCTGCTTTCCTGGAAAAGCCTTTATTTCACCTGTATACTTGAATGATAATATTGCAAGGTAGAGTATTCTTGATTGGCAGTTCTTTTTTAAAATGTTCATTCCATTTTCTTCTTGATTGTAAGAAGACTGAGGCAAAATCTGAGGAAAGTCTGATTCAGGTGTGTTGTAAATTATCTTCTTTTTTCTGTACCTTTGTATATTGATATTTTAATAAGTTTTCTTTTTTAATAATTTATGTATATATAAACTTACATCTCTGTGATCTCTGGGGGTTCACTCCCCTCTCTGTTCCCACCCTGTCTCACCCCCTCCCAAGCTGTGTACTTCAATTTAGTTTTTGGCTTGTTTTGACTTTTCTTCATGGGTTTTTGTTTATCTTTTCCATGTCCTATATGGTAGCGAAACAATTTAGTTTCTGTCTTTTTCATTTTGACTTATTTCTGCTAATAAGAATTATTCTAAGTCCATCCATGTTATCATAAAATCATCCACCTTACACCAGTAAGAATTGCCCGCATCCATAAAAAGGGCAACAACAAATGCTGGAAGATGTGAAGAGAAGGGGACACTCTTACACTGCTGGTGGTAATGTAAACTGGTCCAACCTCTATGGAAAGCTGTGTGGAGGCCCTCAAATTAATGAAAATGGAATTACCATATGACCCAGCAATTGTTCTCTTGGGGATTTATCCAAAGGAGACTTCAATGATGGTTTCTTGTTGGTAATTTTTGTGCTTTAAAATTTGGATTTTCTCTTCATTTACTGGATATTCATGTTTAATCCTTTCCTTTGGTTTGGGAAATTCTTGGTTATCATTTCCCTAACTAAGATTTCTGCTCCCTTCTTTCTGTCTTTCGGAACATTCATTAACCATATATATTTTTCTAATGGGGTCTGGTATTTCTCATAGAGTTTCCTCATTTTTCCTATTGTTTCTCATTTTCTAAATAAGTAATATGCACATTTATTTATTCTACTTCTGAAATTTTTCTATTTTAATTCTACTTAAAATACTTCCTGTACTTTTCTTAATTTCACTAAGATTCTCTTTTTTGTGTTCTTTTAATATTTTCAGCATATTTGACAAAACACTCTGTTTTACCCTGATTCTCTTTTCTAAGACTCTGCACCTGTTTATCTGCCTTTGACTGACCTTACAGTATATGACTTACCTTTTTCAGTATTATTTGCCTGATAGAATCTCTGTTTTTGTATCCATTTGTTTTCCCTCTTATTTTCAGACAATCTTTGGAACTAAGAGTATGTATGTGCTACTTATTTTTGTAATTGGAGCACTCTGGGTTTAATTTTGTTTGTTTCTTTCAGTTTATCTCAATGTTAACTGTTGGTAGGAGGGCAGTCTGGGACCTACATACCTGATCTCAGTTTTGTTATAAGACGAGATTGATTATCTACACCGTTCCTGTCTGCAACAGCCTGTGTTCAGTGCTTCTGATATTCTAACTTCCTACACTTACTTACTGCTTCTCTCTTATGCCACAGATGACAATCTATGAAACTTGATTTTCCTGGTGAGTAGGGCTAGATTTGGTCTACTGGCCTCATGTGCCAGGATTTGGCTGGTCCTGGTAATCAGGCTGTTCCCAAGCAAGCAGGATTGCCCTGTTGAACAATTATACTCACATTCAAAGGCCGTCACAGCAGCCTCCTCTGCTCTTTGAGGGCTTAGAATGAAAGGTTTACATGTATACTTTATACTTTCCAAGGGATTTCTCCCTCACCAGTCCTTCTCTATGCTTTTGGGACCAAGATGGAACTAGTCTGACTGCACATAGAAATTATTTGATCTCTTTTTTTCCCGGAGGAGGATAATAGGGCCTATTTCTTTGCCCAAACAGAGTTCCAATTGTCCTTGGTCAGACCAGTATATGAACATAACTGTACTTCTTACCTGATAAGTTTCTCCAAGGAAGTTTACAGTGCCTGGGGTTCCTGTTGTACTATGTTATGGAGAGCTGACCTCTAATCTGTTCTGCTTTGGGTATCTTCTTTTTTTGCTATTTCCTCCCTTGTTCTCACTCCCTTTCCTTGCAACAAACTACTAACTTTAGTCCTCTGTAAAAAATGTCCTAGAAATCTGCTTAAGGATTTATGAATCTTCCTTTGAACAACTATGTTAATAGTTATTTTTAATTGAAAGGATGATCTCAGGCTCTCTTTTCTGTCATAATAACTATGGAATTTTTTATGGATTTTTAATCCCAGTGACATCTGTAGGAGGTTGGTGTGTTATTATTATATCCACTTTAGAGATAAGACATTAAAACCCAAAGAATTGAAACATTGGCTTTAACTGTAACACTTATAAGTAGTTGCATAGGTGGACTTACTCCAGAAAAGATACTATTGATTTTTACATGTAATGCCTCTCAAATCAATCCCAGATCTATCCCTTAATGAAAGTCAGTTGAAGTACTGTGTTACATTTTCAGACTTGCACACTTCTTTTTATCAGAAATGGTTTGTTTTTTCAGTTTCTCTTCATTTCTTTATCATATTGTATGTTCCACACCCTTTCACTTTCATGCCCCACTAGGGTCCTGTGTCTGATGTGCAAATCTCAATCTCTATAATTGTTTGAGATTTGATATTTCAAACTTTAATCTTTTTTCTAATTATACAACATTATCAAATATTAATATTGGTATAATTATTTTTGTTTCTATATTGACAATATGCAATTTCTATAATCACAATGCTTCTATATAACAACCTGCACTATTTATTTTGTTTGCTAAAGTGGAAAATGTTTTTAAATATAGTTATATCCCATTTTTCCTTAAACTTTACTGCAATTTTGTTTGGTACTGCACATGCAAGTTATTGTTATAGTCCCTGATCATCACTAATATACAGTTGTTTTGGTTGGTTGCCTTATATTCTAGTATTGAGTGACAGCTATTTAACCATAAATGTACTTCATGCAGTATCATTAGAATAGGCAAACTCATTTTTGAATAAGGAAGTAATTAAAAAGAATAATAGATCAATGAAATAATCCTAGAACAGGAAACTATGATTAAGGAAGTTGCTTGTAATATTAAGTCATGAGAAGTATAAAGAAAGACTTGTAAAAGATGGCATATTTAACACAATCTCAAAATATTATCTGACACAGGAAATTCAACGCTGAAGTGTGAATCTGGCCTAACATAATCTTAGAACTGGATGGAGATTACAGTTTGGAATAAAGTAAGAGAGGACTGGGGGTAGGGCTTCAGTCAAAAAGATAATGCTGACTTTGTGCATCTGTCTTTTATACTGAATGAAGTACAGGTTCCATATTTAGTTTTGAAGGGAGCAGAGATATAGTCCAAGTTACATATTTAAAATGTCAAGCATATTTTTTGGATAAAGTATAAAGATTATAATCTTAAATGTTGGTCATATGAAGTAAGTCAATGATACTTTTTAGAAAGCTATCACATAATCCAGGGAAAAAGTTGTTTGAATCAGAATAAGAACAATCAAAACAAGAAAATTTGATCATGAATCTATATTTGAGGTAGTTGATTTATGAGACAAAAAAATAAAAACACAAGTCAAAAATCATCAATACACATTATCTATTTTATATAGAATTAGATGAGGACATAAAGGATGAGCTGAAAATTGATAAAATAAACTGGTAATTTAGGCTCTAACTTTGGGACACTATATACCTGAAGGTTGGAAGAAAAGAACAAATGGATAATAGCTGAATAGGAATGTCAAAGAGTGAGAAGAAAGCCAGGGGGTCATGGTGACCTGGAAGCCAAAGGAATGGAACATATAGAGAAGGAATGATCTTTATAAAGCAAACATTTATGCTATTCCTGTTCCAGTACCATGAGGAATATGGGACTCTGGCTTTCTCTGTATTGTAGAGACACTCTCTTGATCCAGATGAAGGTTTTAGCAGGTATCAAATCTTTCAGTTGACTTATTACTTACCAGATGTTTTGCCCTTATTCAACAGTTATTTGCTTCCTCTCTAATTATCTCATTACTTCCTTGCACTGCACCTTGCTTGACCCAAAGTTTTGCCATTTGGTTGTTTTAAATCCCCTAAGAATCACTTACAAGAGGATATGGGAAATGGTGAATAAAGACTTTTTTATTGGCTGAAACCAACAAAGACAAAAAGTAAAATATTTAGATTTAAACCTTAAAGGTTGTTTTAGATTCAAATTTTGTAACATAATATCTGAAACTAATAGTCCAATGTTACTTCCTCTCTCTTAAAATTTAATTGAAAACTTTATTGAAACCTATAAAGAATTACTAAAGTTACCAGCATTATTACATTATAATCTTATGCACATTCCATTCTTTTTCACAAAAGAAACTCTATGTACTGGTAAAAAATGTTACATGATTTAGTGATGATATTGAAACAGTGATTAGGCCATGGTCACAGCTTCCTCATATTCTAAACAATTTCAATATATAAGATGCAAATATAGGGCAACTAATTAGAGTATCTCCTTTAATATCACTCTATATTAAAATGAAACAAAGCAGAAAAGAACATGTGTGTGAGATGACTGTATATTCTTAGCTTTGAAAACAGATTCTTAAATATATTCTAATT
Organism: Uropsilus gracilis; assembly: GCA_004024945.1. NCBI lineage: Eukaryota > Metazoa > Chordata > Mammalia > Eulipotyphla > Talpidae > Uropsilus > Uropsilus gracilis. The sequence continues at coordinate 10,684 of PVHY01001404.1, read as the reverse complement.
AGTTGAAGATGAATCATTGTATTTTTGTTTTATTTAGCCTATTTAGAGGGCATCTTCACCTTGTCTTTCTCAAAATAATTGTTGTTACCATCATTCCATGAAAAATAAAATTAAGTTCTAATTAGTATCAATGCTTAGCTTACAGCTATAAAGTATGCAGAATACATGGAAATATTCTTATGATTGGTATTTATGGGCTAACATCTGGAGAAAATGAAACATGTCAGTTTAATTTTATTTTAAAAACACCCTATAGATTTGCTTTCGGGGTAATTTCAAATGCTATGAATATGTTAAGCCCTTATACTTTGCATAGGTAGTAATTATGAAATATTTATTTTTATAAATGACCGATTGATTTTATATAAGCTTTTTAAAAATTTTTTTGACATTGTTGTTAATTTTTAGACAATATTTGATTTCTCCTCTCAGCAGAGTCCCCGTAGTTCTCCCACCACCATAAACCCATGATTCATCTACCACCTGTCCTATCTCTTCCCTCCTTTCTTTTGACCACACTCCCTTATTTATACTCCCTCACCCCTGCTGCATGCCTTTGGTCTATAGTCAGTTTGCAATTTTTGTCTTTTCCCTGATCCTATATATAAAACAATAAATATCAGATAGTTTCACTTAAATGTGGTGAAACTATCTGATATATAAGTGAAACTATCTGATATTTATTGTTTTCCTTTGTCTTATTTAGTTTTGCATAATCTCTTTCATAATCTCCAAACATGTTGATTTGAATGGCACAGGTTAGCCTTTCTTGATCTCTGAGTAGTATTTTATTTTGTATATATACCACATTCCTTGAATCGTTCAGCTCCATTGGGGTATTTAGGGTATTTCCATATCTCAGCTATTGTAAATATGAGTGCAATAAGCACAAGAGCTTGGGTTTCCTTTCAGATTAGTGCTTTTGTGTTCATTGGGTAGATTCCAGTAGATCCATTTTTATTGTTTTGAGAAAACTCAACACAATTTTACATAGTGGCTAGACCAGTTTACATTTATATGAGCATTTATAAATGCAACCTTGCTGGCATTTGTTGTTTAACATGAGAATTTCTCATGGGTGTAAATGGTATCTCAAGTGGTTTTGATTCTTGTTCCCTAATAATAACTGATGTTGAATATTTTTATATACCTGTTTGCCAATTATATCAGCAGTTATACAATCATATATTGTAAAAATTAAAATAATATAAAATAATTTTAAAAATAAAATTAAAAAATTATTTGTAAAAAATGTCTTTTTAGCTCTTCTGCCTATCTTTTAACTAGATTTGTTGCTTTGCTTTGTTGAGTTATGAAACTTCTTTTTAGATTCTTGCTATCGATCCCCCCTTATCAGTTGTATAGTATGTGAATATTTTCTCTCATTTAGTACTGTGTCTTTTTGTTTTGGTTGCTCTCTATTTTGCTTTATACAAGCTTTTCAGTTTGATGTTGTGACTAACGGACTGAAAAAGGGAAAGAGCCTGATTCAGAACAATGATCTTAAGACAAAGTAGCATCCAGAAAAACAGAGCTGTTTTATGGAGCTTGTCACAATCCAGGGTAAAATACAGTTGTAGGGCAATTAGGAAACAAAAAACAACCACAAATGAAATTCCCTGACTACCTGAAACTTAGTTGCCTGATGTACTGGCCAGCAGGAAACATCACAATATATAGTCACAGAGCTAGAATGTGCTTCCTCCCTTGTACCCTGTCTTGCTGTCAGGAGTTTCTTTTGCTTCAACAATATACACTATGCTTGCTACTATACTCATGTGGTAACTGTCCTCAACCAGCATACACACCGGGTTCCACAAATGTGGGCTCCTCTAACAATGTAGTACCACTGTTTAAATTCGCCTTCATTTTCCATGCTTCTGAAGATGAGTACTCAATGATGTTTGTAAGGTGTAGGTTATGAAGTGCTTTGTCTGTCTTTTGTATATTTTATAGTTTCAGGTTTTACATATCAGGTTTTATTTATTTTGAGTTGTTTGTGGTAAGTGTGAGATAATAATTTAGTTTCAATCCTTTTAATGTAGCAACCTAGTTTTCCCAACACCATTTATTGAAGAGGTTTTCTTGTTCCGTTGTATGCTTTTTTGCTTTTTTGTTATTGGTTAGTTATACATATATGTTCAGTTTTATCTCTGCACATTCAATTCCATTTACTGTGTGTCCACTTTGTTCCAATACCATGATGTTTTATTACAATAGCTTTATAGTATAGTTTGAAATCTAGAAGTATAATAACTTTGTTCTACCCCTAGTAGACAGGAGAGACTTGCTTATTTGGGTTTGTGCATGTATGTGTGAGTGTGTGTGTGTGTGTATGTGTGTGTGTGTGTGTGTGTGTGTGTGTGTGTGTGTGTGATTCCATAGAATTTCAGCAATGTTAATTCCATTAATTTGAAGAAAGACATTGAGGTTTTTACTGGAATATCATTGAAATTGTAAATGACTTTTGGTGGGATGACCATTTTGATAATGTTAAGTTTTCCAGTCTATGAGCAGGAACTTTCTTTCCATTTCTTTGTGTCTTTTATTTCTTTGAACAGTGTTTATAATTTTCTTTGTATAAGTCTTTCATCTCCTTTGTTAAGGTCATGTTAGGCTTATTCCAAGATATTTAATTATTTGGTAAAATTTAAATGGAATGGATTTTGGGGATACAATTCTAAAAAAGGTGGCTTTCTCAATTTTTCTGCAAATCGATTATTTACATATTGGGATGCTACTGATTTTTGTGCATTAATTATGTAGCTTACTTTACTAAACTGGTTTGTTGTTTTAATTTTTTCCAGATTTTTAAATTTTCTCTCTGAATATTATCCTATCATCTGCAAATGATAATAGTTTTACTTCTTTCCCAATATGGACTTTATTTTTTTATGTCTTTCTCTTTCCTAGTTGCTCTAGCTAGGACTTCTGGTATTATGTTGTAAAGCAGATGTAGTAGTGGACAGCACGTTCTTGTTCCAAATTTGAATTGAAGCTTTCAATTTTGCACCATTGAGAATGAAGTTAACTTTGGGCTTGTCATATATTACTTTCACTATGTTAAGTTAGATCCTTTTAATATTGAGTTTTTCCAGGGGCTTCATAAATGGGAGTTGAATTTTATGCATTCATGGCATGTATTGATAGGGTTATATATTTTTTATTTTCTATATAATTTTTATTCTGTACTGTGAAAAAATAAGCAAGGGTGTTTAAAAAAATAATTGGACAATCAGCTAAATCCCAATGCTTGCATGGTTGGTTTATTTCTCTGTTCTTTTATGGGTATTTGTTTGTTTGTTTCTTTTCTTTTTTTTTTTTTTTTTTTTTTTTTTTTTTTTTTTTTTTTTTTTTTTTTTTTTTTTTTTTTTAGTTGAGAAGCAAAAAATAGCATTACTTAAGAAGAAAAATCTTATATCATAATGTTGTTTTAACAAAGTATCTTGGATTTTGTTAGATCCAAAATATTCAGGAGCCAAAAGAAAAAAAGCCACATATGTACCAAAACAACAATTTAATTATTGACATTTATGTATACAAATACTTGCTTATTTTTTAAATTAAGTGTATGCTGCTCTTTTGGAAAATGAAATTTTTATTTATATTTTATATATATTTGGGCACCTGTTTAAATATTTATGCTTTTCACTGAAGTTACAGCTAATTCTGGATTTGATTACATATAGTTCATTTTTAAAGTATCACACTGCAAATTTTTTAAATATTTTAAAAATTTTAATTGAGAGTTCAAAGAAAGTCTCAGTAAGAAGATAAAACAAACTTCCATAAAAATTCCCATTTTTAGAAAGTAGTAAATAGTGGCAAGTCTATTTCTATAATCATATTCTATGCCAGACAACATCATAAAGAAAATGTAAAAGAAGCATTTAGTATATGAAAGGACATAGGGAATTTCTTTCCACTGATGCATAGTCAAAATGAACTATGTAGACAGAGAAAGTAATGGTATTTCAGTATTTATTTTGACAGATCTATAACAACGCCATTTTGTTTCTTGATAGACAAATGGTAATCTTGAAATATATTTGCAGATGCCCTATACTTCAACTTGTTTCTTTCAAGGCTGCCTTTGATAACAATCCAAATTCAGCAGAAGGGAAAATATCTCTTGTCCTTGTATGTTTTTGCTAACTGGCTATTTTATTTTTCATCACTTGATTTTGATATGTATTTGAGTGAATATTTATACAAGCCTTGAATAACTATTGCATAGCTTACTTATACCATCTTTAACCTAATAGTTACTTATTAGCACTATACTAAAACTGTGCAATTATTAATGTAAAAGTCCTTAATAAACTAAGTTTCAATTCATTTTTATATTAATCAAAAATGTTCCAAGGAAAAAAAACCTCAAGAAAATCATATTTATATATAGGATTTAGCAACACCAAGTTAAATAGGTCAAACATTTGCGTTCTCATAATTTTTCCATATATTTTCAGTTATGTTGGGAAATAGCAGAGTGTATTGTTTTCCAGCAATTGTTTGTGACATAAAAGGAATCTGAATGCACATCTAATGAAACCCATATATTAGAATTCTTGCTATTTTTATAGGGCAAGGATACCAAATTTACTCTAAAACTTTTATTCAACAGAAATAACATTACTAAACTTAATTTCAGCAATATAATTCATGCATGCTAGTCGTATTAATTCAGAATGGGGAAGTAATTGCATCCCTAACACAATATTAATATTTCATGATGTGTGTTCATAGATAACCAACAGAAATCAAAATATACTGCCACCATCTCCATAGAAATCTGTTATTTCTAAAAATATCTTGCTTTGAAAAGAAACAGAGCAGGATGTTTATACATAACAATACAAAACACAATCAGAAAGGCTATCCCTAAAGTCCAACACTGTCAGTATTCTGATTAGAGACTTTCAATCTTTAAAATGGTGAGAACATTTAAGTTACATGGTGTACTTTTTTATGGCAACCTGAGTTGAACATAACAGTAAAGTCACTCTTGGTAATGAAAAGCCCACTTGCCATTCACTAAGGGATCCAACAATGTATAAACTCATCTGAAGATAGTTTTCAAAATATCTTCAAGATATTTGCAAAGTAAGTCATGAAACTCATATCAAAACAGTCAAACATCTATACAACCCATTAGCATTGCTGATTGCAAGGTGACTTTTCAGCTTGATGGACATACATGTAGGGTCCTGAGAGTCAAAGCCCATAGAATGAGAACTCTTGGTGAATATTATTTCAGTGGTTTCTTTCTAAGAATAAAATTTAATTAACATAATCCCTTACTCTTAATATGAGGTGTAATATGTAACTGATGCATGCAATTGAATATTGTATAATCTGCACTACATTCCAAGTTGACTGCTATGATTTATAAGGATAGAATTCTCATAGAATTTTTTAACAAAGATCACCGTGTGAATGTAATTTTCTGGTATAGTACCTTCAAACGCCTTAAAATGGCTCATTTTTATAAACTTTGTTATACTACACTCTTTTACTTGAAAGATGAAGACTAATGATTCTATAAATACTATTTTTCTATTAAAATATCTTATCTCCATGTTTTTTTTTGTTTGTTGTTCTTCCCGATGAAGTTATTAGATTGTATAAGTGAAATTGATTCAAAACGGGGCAGAAACCACCAACCATCAAATCACATTTAAAATGCGGCTCTGCCACCCAGGTTCCATAAGGTTTTTACCACCTGAGAGTAGCAGTTGCCAGTCAAATGCAGTTTAGCAACAGGGTTTATTTACAAGGGAATTATCAGTGGGGAAAACAAAAAGTCCTAGAAGCTGCAGTGGTCAGTTGTCTTACCCCAGTCATCATTTTTAGTCCCAAAGGTCCCAAAGACATATGTCCATGATGGTGCCCCTTTGCCCTCCAAACCAGAAGCAGGAACTCTGCAAAGTTCGTCTTTCTCCAGTGCCTTCTCTTTGTTTCTTTTCTCTCCATGTTCCGAGCTGTTCTGTTTCTCCAAGGTGTTTCAAATTTCTTCAATAAAATGCTGATCCCAAATCAGCTTTCTAAATACCTGGCCATGTCCAGGTACCAGTTCACTATGCCACCTTGCTGCGGTGCCACACTCTCCACACTGACCACTCTTCTATTGGCCACCATGACCTTGCCACTACCAGTTCACTCTTCCAGGGAACTTCAACCTGGTCACCCAGGTTACCAGTCCTTCATTCTCATCTCTCCCTTGCCAAAAAAGATTCTCTTTCCTAGTTTCTACTGCTTTCATTTTTATCTCTCTCTCTGTTTTTTTTGTTTTTTTTTTTTGTTTTGTTTTGTTTTTTGTTTTGTTTTGTTTTGTTTTTTTGCTTTTGCTTTTGTTTTCCTAAAAGCCAAAAGTTCCAATTTCCCTTTAGGATTTGCAACAAAGTGAAAGTATCATTATCCTGTTTAGGCCTCTGTGTTTATGGACTTTGGAAATTTTGGAGACAAATTCTTGTTGGATGTGTGATGAGCAGATTTTTTTTCCCATTCTGAATGTTGCTTTATTTTTTGTGACTTCTATTTAAGTTAGATCAAATTTATATTATGCATCAGCAAAGCAGTATAGACAAATAAGCATTATTAGATATATTGGACATTATTAGATTCTTTGGCATTTTTAAACCTTCAGTTATGACCAATACTATGCAGATATGTGAACATGCAAAATAAAGTCAGTTTTAAAAAGTTAATCCAAAAAAGATGAATGAATTAAAAAGCTATGGCATATTTGCACAATAGAATATTGCTCATTGAACTAAAAGACAAGCTCATGCCATTCTCAGCAACACGGATGGAGCTAAAAGGGACTATGCTAGCCAAAATTAGTCAGAAGCAAAAGATAAATATCAGATGGTCTCACTTATATGTGCAATATAGAGAAATCAAACAAAATGTCAAGAAAAAGTCAAAACTAACAAGTTGACCATAAACCTGAAACACACAGTAAAGGAGATGGAGAGAGGGGGACAAAACAGAAAGGAATGAACACAAGGAAACAAGGTGGTAAGGGAACCATGAGGACTATAGAGCTGTAAGAAAAAAAAATAAAAAATATTAAACTTTGCCTTCCAAGCCAGCTGTAAGCATACATTTTTACTATTATTTTACATATTGTACAGTCATCTTATTGTATATTCTTATATTACAGAGCTACAACTATTTTGTGGTATTCCTCACATTACACAATTTTATATGAGAATTTAAATAGAATTTAAATAGAATTTATGAGAACTTAAATAGCTAATTCTGCTTGTGTTATTACTAGCAATAATAACAACTTTATTTAAAGATAGTTCAGACCACATATAAAAGTGCAGAGCTAGAGCATGAAAACCTTGAAATTTTATGCAAAGCAAAATATGCAAGACAACCTCTGTAAGTTTTGAGTTTGTCTACAAGGTTTGGTGGGACAATTTTCTTCTCTAGAAATATTTTCTCGTGAAAATACCTTTATGAGTATCAATCAAACTATCATTTCTATTAAAGATCTGTCTTCTGTTTTCTTAATCATTTCTGAATCATGACAAGAACACACACACAAACACTATGCTGACAGTTTTCCAGGGGAAATCACAAGCACTTGTCTGCACATACACACAAACACATAGTACCATTTATGGAGACAGAGTAACTTTTTGTTTGTACATGCTTTTTTGAAGGAAAGTTAGGATAACTTATCAGTTCATAGTCCATCATCTTCTACAAATCATAGAAATTTGGGGCTGGACATTGTATGCACTACTTGACATCTGGGACAAGAAAAAATGATAATGTAATATGTATATTTATTTCCCTTGGCGAGAGAGACACAGATGGGATAGTATTGCACCATATTGTGTGCTTTTGGGACATCCCTGAAACCATTAGCTATTGCAATGATGAAACCACAGTCATTTATTTACCCACTATTTTCTGATGTAGCAAAATGTATTACATTGGGGACCTGAGTTCTCCTTGGACAGATTGTGATGTCTTTGAAAGGAAACAACATATGACAGAATATTTTTTTGCTTGCAGAAGTAAAAATTTCAAATTAGAGAAAAAAGATATTCTAAAAGGTAAATATTAAAATTACTGTCATGTAGACTTTTCATGTTACTATTGACATATTTATGAAGTGAATGACTTTCCTTGACATTCTGAACTTGTAAAATTTTTGACTAATTAGTTTATTTTGCTATGTTGGTCAAAAAGTTAACAAATATTTATGAAAACCCTATATGTACAATAATTGAAGATACATAAGAAACAAAATAGACCAAAAGGAAAATGAAAATCTCTTCACTTAAATAGACTGGGTCATCATAGGGGAGGCAAGCAAAAAAAATAACCTGTCAATCCTATCGTAGTTAAAAAATACTTGTAAGCATATAGAAGCACCAGTAAGGGTAGGGGAAGAGGATGTTGCAATTTAATGAAGTTATTAAAGAAAATCTTCCTGACAATATGACTTCTGAACAAAGTTTTAAACTCAGGAGTTAACCATTGAAATAGTTGGAGAAGCATTGTGGTAGAAAGAACATTTATGCAAAAGTCTTTAGGCAGATACATGCTCAGCTTACTCAAGGAAAAACCATAGGAGAGAGTGACTAGGAAGTAAGTCAGGAGGAGAATATATATGTTAAGAATAGAAAACACTAGGGTGAAATTAAAGAGGAATTTTTCATCTTACTAAAATCTCTGATTTTTTTTGTCTTAAGGAAAGAAGGAACCATTGGATAGAGTTTGTATAGAAGAATGGCACAATTAAACTTTTTATTAAATGAATAAAAAAAGAGATGAGGTAGAAACTAAGAAAAAAAAAGGAGAGTTTGTAATAACCCAGACAGAAAAAAAAAAAAAAAGATATAAAGTAATGAATAGTGATGGTGTTCTCAAGTCACTTTTGGTAAACACAAACTCATGGATAACATAAACTCATTATAAAGTGTAACACATAATGACTAACAAGTTTAATTAAAATGAATATTAACAACAGGAAGAGTGAATTTTGATTGGGAGGCAGAAAATTTTGTGATTGGGTTTTCACAAAAGATGAAAAGAGTTCCTCCTATGTGTGCTATATAATCTCATATGCAATTTTGTGTAAAGATACAGTAATACTCTCAAATATTAAACCAAAAGAATCTGTTAAGTCCTTCAATGGGTAGGCATTAGAACATTATAGGGTATTGCAAATTCATAATTTGAATTTTTTTTTCATTCCTGACATTAAGAGTGTTAATAGCAGGTAAAAAGAAAGAATGGAGAGATTTAATAAATTTGAAAAACAATACTAGGGAACACAACAATGGAACAAAGTCAGTGGGGAAAAAAAAAGAAAATAAATTACAACTGTGTAAGAACTCATGGGGACAACTTAAAAAGAAATATCTGTATCATGGGGATTCTAGAAGGGGAAGAAAAGGGAAATACATAAAAAACGCACTTAAATAAATAATTTACTAAAACAATCCTCATCTGGTTAAGGGAACAAAAGATATAACCAAAGAGGTCTAAAGTGCTCTAACCAAAATAATATCAGGGAAATATATACCAACACACATGATAGTAAAGCTGTTGAGAAAGAAAAAAAAGAACAGAAATATAAAAACATCAAAAGAAAAAAGAGTAATTGTACTGCGACAACCAGATTCAGAAAAAAATTTAGCAGAAATACTACACAGAAGAACCAGCAAGAGAAATTCAAAATAATTAAAGTAAAAGTTATAGCCCATAAAACTCTACCCAGTAAAATTAGCAAATAAGATAGAAAAGTAAATAGATCGAAAAACAATACCTGAATTTATCATCACCAACGCAAATATGAAAGAAATCTTAAATAGACTATTATCAAGTAACTACTATCAAGTAATCACTGAGTATTGATTGATGCAAAAAACAACTAATTTATTTAACATTGAGAAAGTGAAGGAAAGTAACAACATGTCCCATTAAAACCTGCCAGAGACAAGGCCATCTAATGAGTGGTACAAATAGTTCTGTTAGGATTAACTTCAGCAGAACCCTCAAACAAAAAATAACAGAAGTAAAACAGGGCAATGGAAATGGAAGCTAATGCAAACATAAAAGGAAGTCCTCAAAAAAAAAAAAAATAACTAAACAAAGACAAAAAGCAAAAACAAAGCAAGAAATCTAAAGCAAACAAAAAAAAAGCTAACATGGCAATAAACACTCAAATTCTATCACCAATTTTAATGCTAATAGTTTGAACTTACCCATCAAAAGATGAAGAGTGGCTCGATGAATTTTGAAACAAAATCTCATTCTGCTATTTACAAGAAACTTATTTTACTGACACAGATAAACACAGACTTAGAATTAAAAGTTGGTGGGGCTAGGGATCCCAGTTCGAGTCCCGCCTGGGGCGGGTAGCGAGACCTAGTCCCAAAAAAATAGCTGGGCGTGGTGGTGCGCGCCTATAATCCCAGCTACCTGGGAAGCTGAGGCTGGGGATGGCTTGAGTCTGTGGTACCCCGGGCAACGAGAGCCTGCAGTTCCACGGGCAAAAATAGCGAGACCTAGTCTCAAAAAAAAAAAAAAAAAAAAAAAAAAAAAAAAAAAAAAAAAAAAAAAAAAAAAAAAAAAAAAAAAAAAAAAAAAAAAAAAAAAAAAAAAAAAAAAAAAAAAAAAAAAAAAAAAAAAAAAAAAAAAAAAAAAAAAAAAA
>PVHY01001403.1:107585-160651 GCA_004024945.1 Uropsilus gracilis | reverse complement strand
AAACAAAGTCTCCAAAAATTTGCTACCACCAAACCCCCACTCCAAGAAATATTGGAAGAAGCCTCAGGACCAAAACTCTTAGACAAATAAGTAGAATATACATAACAAGAAACCAAAGCAAAACCTCAAAATGACCTCTAGAAAACCAACATTAGAACCCCACACATCAATAGTCACTCTAAATGTCAATGGTCTAAACGCATCAATCAAAAGACGCAGAGTTGCAGACTGGATCAAAAGAGAGAACCCAACATTCTGCTGTCTCCAGGAAACACATCTAATCCTTAAAGATAAACATAAACTGAAAGTGAAAGGATGGAGAACAATTCTACAAGCAAACAGTCCCAAGAAAAAGGCAGGGGTAGCCATTCTTATAGCAGATAAAGCAGATTTCAGAATAAAAAAAAGTGACAAAGGATAAAGACAGACACTACCTAATGGTGCGTGGTTCAACTCACCAAAAAGACTTAACAATTATCAACATATATTCACCAAATGAGGGAGCACCAAGATTCATAAGACAGCTACTAGCAGAACTGAAATAAAATATTGGTGAAAATACATATGTCGTAAGAGACTTTAACACCCCACTCTCACCAAAAGACAGATCAGTAAAACAAAAGCTAAACAAGGACACAAAAGCTTTAAAGGAAGACCTAGACCAAATGGACCTCATAGATATCTACAGGACACTGTACCCCCCAAAAAAGGGAATACACCTTCTTTTCAAATGCACATGGATCTTTCTCTAAAATTGACCACATATTAGGACACAAGGAAAACCTGAACAAATACACAAAAATCAAAATTATACCAACTTTTTTCTCTGATCATAAAAGCATCAAACTAGAAATTAGCAATGAAGAGAAAGCAAGAAGAATATCCAATACATGGAGACTGAACAATATGCTACTAAATAAAGAATGGGTAGCAGAAGAAATTAAAGAAGAAATTAAAACCTACTTTGAAACAAATGACAAAGAAGACACAACATTCCAAAATGTCTGGGACTCAGCAAAAGCATATCTAAGAGGAAGGTTCATAGCAATACAGGCCCATATCAAAAACCAAGAAAATATCCAAAGAAAAAGCCTCATATCCCAACTCAAAGAATTAGAAAAAGAACAACAAGAAAAGCCAAAGCCCAGAAGAAAACAAGAAATAATAAAAATAAAAGAAGAAATAAATAACACAGAGACCAAAAACACAATCCAGAAGATCAACAAAACTAAGAGCTGGTTCTTTGAAAAAATAAATAAAATTGACAAGCCCCTTGCAAAGCTCACAAAGAAAAGAAGAGAAAAGACCCAAATAAATAGAATCACAAATGAGAAAGGAGAAATCACCACAGACACAAAAAAAAATCCAAAGGATAATCAGAGACTACTATGAACATCTATATGGAAACAGATTCAATAATCTGGGTGAGATGGACAAATACCTGGAAAAATACAACTACCCAAAATTGAACAAAGAAGAAATAGAGAGTCTAAATAATCCAATCACAAGCAGTGAAATTGAAGCAGTTATAAAAATCTCCCTAAAAACAAGAGCCCAGGACTTGATGGCTTTACAAATGAATTCTACCTGACATTCAAAGAGGAAATAACACCAATACTATTAAAACGCTTCCAAAAAATTGAGAAAGAAGGGGCGCTCCCAAACACATTTTATGAAGCAAACATCACACTCATACCAAAACCAAATAAGAACAGCACTAAGAAAGAAAGCTATAGACCAATTTCCCTAATGAACACAGATGCAAAAATTTTAAACAAAATACTAGCAAATCGAATCCAACGATGCATAAAAAGCATTATTCACCATGACCAAGTGGGATTTATCCCAGGGGCACAAGGATGGTTCAACATCCGGAAATCAATCATGTACAAAAATTAATTCAAAATGGATAAAAGACTTAGATATCAGACCTGAAACCATAACATACATAGAGGAAAACTTGGGCAAAACCCTCCATGAAATACAATTCAGAAACCCCTTCCTGGAATCATCTGCAGAAGGCAAAAAATTGAAGGAAAACATGAACAGATGGGACTTCATCAAACTAAAAAGCTTCTGTACTGCAAAAGAGACAACAAAAAAAACTGAAAAAAACCCAACTAAATGGGAAAAAATTTCCGCCCTTCACAAGAGTGATAAGGGATTAGTAACACAGATCTACAAGGAACTCACACAACTAAACAAAAACAAAACAAGATGCCCAATCAAAAAATGGGAGAAGAACTAAAAAGACACTTCTCCAAAGAGGAAATACAAATGGCCAGCAGGCACATGAAAAATTGCTCAATATCACTAGCAATCAGAGAAATGTAAATCAAAACCACAATGAGATACCACTTTACACCAGTAAGAATGGCCCACATCAAAAAAACAAGCAACAATAAGTGCTGGTGTGGTTGTGGAGAGAAAGGAACACAGGGAATGTAACTTGTCCAGCCACTATGGAAAGCAGTATGGAGGACCCTCAAACTCATGAAAATGGAATTACCTTTTGACCCAGCAGTCGCACTTCTGGGAATCTACCCAAAGGAGACCTCAATGTGGGTACAAAAGGACACCTGTGCTCGGATGTTTATTGCAGCAGTATTTATAATTGCAAGGTCCTGGAAACAACCCAAATGCCCCAGAACAGATGAGTGGATGAAAAAGATGTGGTATATATACACAATGGAGTATTACTCATCAATTAAAAATGACAAATTTGATGAATTTATAGACACCTGGATGTACCTAGAAGAAATCATTCTAGCAGTAACGAGCCAGATAGAAAGGGACAGAAACCAAGTGGTTTCACTAATATATGGTCAACCAAATGAAACCACACAAGGGGAGAGAGGGTACCAGGTGGAGCGGGTGGGGAGGGTAGGTGACAGTGTTGGGTGACCCCCAGGGACTGAAATGATGTAAAAATAATAATAATAATAATAATAATAATAATAATAATAATAAAGCAGATACTGATAAAAAATTAAAAAAATAAAAAATATTAACTATTTTTAATTAAAAAAAAAAGAAAAGAAAAAACGAAACCAAAGCCTGGACAGGAGATGACAATTGTATTTAAATCTTCCTCAAAGTTTCTTTTGTGTGCACATGTGTCCGCTCACATATATGTGTGAAACAGGATCTTATTTATGATCAGTATAAATATCTTTAATTGAAGGTATTGGGAAAACAATAGTATTTATAAGGAACAAGATAAATTAAAGTTGAAGATTTATATCATAGCTGTTTTAAGTTTCTTAATTGGAAGTGAAGGGACACTTTTGGGAACAACCTTCCCCAAACTCCATACATTGCATCATTCATTTTTAAATACTTCTCCAGGGAAAGCACAAGAGGGGCATTTCCCAGTAAAATCCTGTGTGGCAAGGATTTTTCAGTCTAAATCCTGCATGACTGTAGATTTCAGTAGATGTGGGAGGAATCTGGGGCCACAGTTAGCCTGACTCCTGGCATGCAGATAAGAACCTAACCTAAGTCATCAAGGAATTTCTGGCTACAGATATTTTAGAACACAGAGGTTGAAACTTTGTATCAAGTTCGCAATTCAAAAAAGGGTGTTCAATGATCTTTGGAGAAAAAAAATGACCAATGGAATATCCTAATCTTTTATAAGTTGCTAAGGAAATTTCTTAATGGCATTTCATACTTTGAGAAAGTTAATCTGAGCAATGCCACAATACTAAACTAATGCCCCCAAAAATATTGGTGGAAGAACAGAAAACTGAAGCAATTTTCTAAAAGTGTTACAATTTAAACTGTGAAGATGGAGTATCAGGCATGTGCAACAGCTCCTGGAAGAAACGGCCACTAGGTAAGATCTGTTGGTAGAGGAGGGGTGAAAAATGAGCAAATGGAAAAAATGTGTGCCTGGATGTCTCAGGAAATGCTCCATGGAGGTGAGGATTTTGCTACAGCAGAGTGCAGGTTTCCTTCCTAGTGCTTACTGAATGTGCTATATAGTTCAGCTGCTGTTGAATTACATCTGTAAGAAATACTTTAATGCATTCATTCATGCAGTATTTTTTATAAACCTGGAGTCCTTCCAGAAGCTTAGATCAGCAGTGAACAGATAAAAATTACCTTTCTTGTATTTCTTCATTGTGATGTATGTCATTCCCATATCCATTATACATAAAATTCAATGGATAATTTGCAGAATATTGTATATTATATATAACACAAGTAATTTTACATACTGGGATAGTAGTTATAGGAACGACTCACATTATGTATACAAAATATCTGATAATGCAATGCACACACATATGTGAACATCCATGCTTCCTTGTTAAAAATCACTTGTTGTTGAAAATTTTGACTAAATGTGTGTATGAAAAATTGATAAATATGCAGATGACATCAGTAGCCTCAACTACAGATCAACTATTAAAATCAGTCCTATGTCAGTGACAGCCCATCTCCTAAGATGATTATTTAAAAATAATCATTTTTTTAATTTATATATAAATTTCACAACATTGTAATCTCAAGGATTTGTCCCCCCAACACCATCCCCTCCCTTCCCCCCCTTTCCCTCCTGCACATAGTTGTATGCTTCATTTTGGTGCTTAGCTTGTTTTGACTGTAGTATGACCGTAGCATGTTCAAATATAATTCCAAGAACATATTCTGTAATGTGAGTCATTCTTTTTTTTTAATCACCAAAATAAGGTGCTGATTTTTTTTTGTTGGGGATATATTTATATTTATTTTTTAATGTATCATATTATTTATTTTATTTTGCATTGGTATCTACACCAAGGTTGACCCACCACCTCATCACCTGTGAACCATCATCTTGGTCTTTTGTGCCCCTCCCACCCCTGAGTTCCCCTCTCTCCTCCCCACATGCTCTATGGTTCAATTTTGCTGAAAGTTAGTTTCAAATTTTTTCTTGTATGTTTGATTGTTTTCCCTTTGTCCCTCATATAAGTGATACCATCCAGCATTTCTCTTTTTTCTTTCTCTCTTATTTCTGCTGTTCTTATATCTCTGATGCCATAATGCAATTTGCCCACCTACACAGCACAAATATTGTGCTTATTCGATATAATCCTAAAAACAGTTGATTTGCAAAAAAGTATGTTGTGAGTCAAGTGTATTCACTAGTCTGCTATTAGTAATATATTATTATGCAGTTCTGATCTCAAAACTTAAAATGCTTTCCAAAAAGCCATTCTGTTAATAACTTTTTAGTTTGTGTTGGTTGCATGAATTATCACCCTGGACTCATTCATCTCCCTTCTGAACTGCACTGAAGTTCTTCCCTATTTCTGATTTAATGGAAAGGGCTACATTGTTTTTCTCTGTAAGTGACATTATCTCCACCAAGAGGAATCACCACACCTATGCCTATATTCTTTTCTAATATCATCAATTTTGAAAATCACTCTGTAAGTCATTGGGCTCCCAGGAACTCATTCCAAAATGCATGAGATTTATTGCCTTTCACATCATTTTGCACTATTTGTAAAAGTACATTGCTCAGAAAGTTCAACTTGATAATTTCATAGGTGAAAATTACATCTGATTGCCATCCCATTTCGTTTGTGTTCCACAGTTAATGAAATCGAGCATCTTTTCATTTGTTTTAATGAGAAGGGTTGCATATGAAATAAGTAACCTTTGTTTTTTGGTTATTATTAATTTTGAAAGATTGAGTTCTATGATCCGTTGATATTTAGGGAAATATTCTTTTGACTGAACTATATATTTATTGTAGTATATTTTGTCAGTGTGGCACTGATGATTTCACTGAAAGTGCTATTATATGTAGAATTTTTGTGATGAAAAACAAACTCAATTTGAGTCCAATTTGGTATATATGAATCCTTTTAATTAATCCTTTTCTATATCTATTCTTTTATCCTTAAGTCAGGGTATGAAATATTTAAAATTCAAATTCAGGAATTTCTTGAAAATCTTCAACTCTGATTTAGAGTTTGTGAGATCATTTTTAAACACCATAAGAAAGTGGAAGAATATAATAATTTATGACAAATGTTCTTACTTTCTTTATCTTTGGTTTTATTTTCAGAAACTCAACTCTGAAGAAAATATGTTAATCTGGAAAAGTGAGTAAGTAGAAATACTTAACTTCGGACAATTAATAATGTAAAAAATTTAGTGATACAAGCTGTGTTTAGAATCATAAACACTGAACATGTTTTATCGATAAAGTAAATGGAAACCAAGTCAAAGTAATAGAATAAATTAAAATTTGGGAGTGACCGAACTGACTGTCTCATAAATTTTCAAATTGTGAGTTAGTGGAAACTGAATGTTGTATATAAACATCAATTTTCAGTGACACCTGATTCTTATCTGACATTGTAAAGTCATTAGCTTAATATAAAATATGTTACCTGAAAAAAATTTTTTTCTCTCTCCCTCAAGGTTGCATGTGCATTTATTTAGAAGACACAACAACCAACATCCAGCAATTAACTGTTTGAGTTTAATATATCTCAGAAGATACTTTCTAACCTGAAAACAAGATTCAAAAATATGGAAGCATATTTTGGTAAATAATGGATCTGTCTTCTCTATTTGTCTAGACAATCCTCAGTAGTCCCTTGTGAAACAAAAATGAAATTTATACCTCAGGATGGTAATTTCTCATATCAAATAACCTAAATTAATGTGATTATGCCTCAAAGTTCATTTCTTTTCCTCACATTTTATGTATTTAGTTACTTTCATACATGACTAAGTATAAATTTCCATTAAATACTGCTATTTCAGTTTTATGAAAAGGTACATATAAATACCCATCATAACTTACCAGTCAAATATTTCTAACTTGCCATTTTCTCATTACAATTAGAACAATGCAGTCGAATAACAGTGTCACTGAGTTCATTCTCTTAGGATTAACGCAAGACCCTGTGAGACAGAAACTGGTGTTCGCCATCTTCTTAGTATTCTACATGGCAACAGTTGTGGGCAACATGTTGATTATTGTGACCATCAGGTGCAGCCGGACACTGGGGAGCCCCATGTACTTCTTCTTGTTCTATTTGTCCCTTGCTGATTCCAGTTTTTCAACATCCATAGCCCCAAGACTTATTGTGGATGCTCTTTCTGCAAAAAAGACCATATCTTATAATGAGTGTTTGACTCAAGTCTCTGCCCTGCATCTATTTGGGGCCATGGAAGTCTTTGTCCTCATCCTCATGGCGGTTGATCGCTATGTGGCTATCTGTAAGCCCTTGCACTATCCTACCATCATGAGAAAACAGGTCTGCTCCATCCTGATTGTTTTTGCCTGGATAGGGTCTTTTCTACATACGATAACTCAAATGATTTTGGTCTTGAAATTACCTTTCTGTGGATCCAATTTGATTGATCATTATTGCTGTGATCTGCAGCCCTTGCTGGAACTTGCATGCCTGGACACTTATGTGATTAACATATTGTTTGTGACTAACAGTGGGGCTATTTGTATAACCAGTTTTGTGTTTCTGATGATTTCATACATTGTTATTTTACATTCATTGAGAAACCATAGTGCAGAAAGCAGGAAAAAAGCTCTCTCCACCTGCTCATCCCACATCATAGTAGTGATCTTATTCTTTGGTCCTAGTATATTCATATATACACGTCCCCCAACCACGTTCCCCATGGATAAGATGGTGTCAGTATTTTACACCATTGGAACACCTTTTCTCAACCCACTCATCTACACACTGAGGAATGCAGAAGTGAAAAATGCAATGAGAAAGTTATGGCGCATCAAAATCACTTCAGAAAGATGAAAATGTATTAAGGGCCTTCATTGTAAATTACTAAGTATTGGTCTGCCTGAACCACTAGTTAGCAATTAGATAGATGATAGATAAATGACAGATAGATGATAGATAGATGATAGATAGATAGATAGATAGATAGATAGATAGATAGATAGATAGATAGATAGATAGATAGATAGATAGATAGATAGATAGATAGATAGATAGACAACAGACAGACAGACAGACAGACAGACAGACAGACAGACAGACAGACAGACAGACAGACAGACAGACAGATAGATAGATAGATAGATAGATAGATAGATAGATAGATAGATAGATAGATAGATAGATAGACAGACAGATAGGAAGGTAGATAGATAGACAGACAGATAGGAAGGTAGATAGGAAGGTAGACAGACATGGATGGATAGACAGACAGACAGACAGACAGACAGACAGACAGACAGACAGACAGACAGACAGACAGACAGACAGACAGACAGACAGATAGATAGATAGATAGATAGATAGATAGATAGATAGATAGATAGATAGATAGATAGATAGATAGATACGTAGATAGACATATAGATAGATAGATGATAGATAGATACATAGATAGATAATCTTAACTGCCCCTTGCATTCCAATCTAATTTTCCCATTTTTAAAAAAATTTCTTCTCAGTCATTGATTCAATTAAGTTAATAGTTAAATGAGCATACTGAAAAATCAAAAAAAAATTTAATAGAATAAATGCAAAAATTAGCTCTATGAATATAGATTTTGTATTAATGGCACCACAAAAAGTACAATATATGGGGATAATTGTCCAGGACTGCTCATTATACAAATGTTGTTGTTCTTTTATGCATACAATTACAAAGCTTCCATTTAGTAAAATATATAAGAACTAGAAAAATATATTAAATAGTAGTCATTTAACAGTCCTAAGAAACAAGCACTGCAATAATCCTTATTTTGACAATGGGATAATTGGCAAAATGGAGATCAGTAAGACAGATGCAGTCCAAGTTTTATAGCAAGCTTAACTTCTAGACAATGTCCTTAACTCTATTTGCATATGGGCAGTGATAATAGGAAGGTAAGTCAATTAATGGAGTTGCCATTTATGTAGCCAATGATATTGTTAGGTTGCCTGATTATATATTTGCTCATTAAAAATAACTAAGTTCTGATAATTTCAGATAACAATAATGCATTTATCATATCATAATCATAGTGATAGGTACCTATAAAATTATGGCATATCACTATATGTTGGCTTTAAACAATGAGTCCCAATATATACATATAAATTATAAATAAAAATTGAGCCACATTTTCAAATCTCTTTGCATACTTTTGAGCCAGTAAGCATTACACATGACTCCTTCATAGCCTGCTAATCTATTCATAAGTACGAGGACTCAAATTAAATATATGTGTATTTTATTGTTAAGCTTAATTTTCAATTAGCCAAATAGATAAAACATTTGTCTGCTTGTTGACAGTTTGTCTATCACGGCATTATAATATGTAGTTGATGTAAATATTATTAAATGCATGAATAAAAATATAAAAGATTCATTTAAAAAAAACACAGAGAATAAAAGTGGTACTATAAAAAAGAATCTCTGCTATCCTTTCCAATTCAAACTCTGAAGAATAGCATATGTACAACTCATAGAAAAACCATCATTTATTTTAATTCCTACTTTAACTGAGAATGAAAAGAATTGAGGGACAGTTTTGCAGTCAATGAGAAAGTAGTAATTGTGGTAGTCAAGATTCTAAAAGGTTTTATTGTCCTGTGATAGCTGTGTATGTCTCAATTCTCTGTGAGATTACCTTTTGCTAAAATGCCATTAATAAAATCATTTAATACATTATCTACATGTCTTCTGTACATGACTTCTGTAATTGTGGTATTCTTAGTCATTTTATCTCACTCTCTGTTAGTATACCTTTTGTCATTAATAAAATAATTTTTATAGCTTGTCATTCTAGCTATATACAATTTCCTAACAATACATCTTGGTCATGTCTTCTGCACTTCACTATATTTCATAAAACATTTTTATAGCCAAGAAATGTATAAGACATTTTGATAATTGTTGCGCCTCAAAGGTAAATACAGACATGATATGGCCAGGTGCGGAGACAAACGCCTTTAATCTCAGTCTTGGGAGGCCAAGGCGAAAAATTGCTTGAGTCCACGGATTCAAGACTACCCCAGGCAACATATAGAGACACCTCATCTCAAAAAATAGCTGGGTGTGGTGTCACGTGCCTGTAATCACAGCTATCTGGGAGGCTGAGGCTAGGGATTGCTTGAGTAACCAGGATTCGGACTATCCAGGGCAGAAAGCAAGATCTAGTCTCTATTGAAAAAAAAAAAAGGAAATAAATGATGTGCATCATTTAGGAACAGAGAAATCTCTGGAGAGACCAAACATGACAACATACCATTATAAGTGATAAGACTATGGGAACTCTGGGACCTATAAAGGCACGTTGAAGAAACACACTCCAAAGGTCAGAAGGGTGACAAAAAGTTTTCTATAAAAATTATATAATAGCACCCAAAGGATAAAAAGAAAACAGTGACTAGGCACTAGGTGGAATATAGGTTTTTTGCAGAAAAATAGGACATTACAAAACCAAAAGAGAAGGGAGGAAACCTAATCAATTTAATGCTCTGAAGACTATCCACTGTCAATTCAATATGGTTTTTTGAGTCATTCAGTGTAGAAAATATGCTGAGCATGTTTGGAGCTGGCAAAAGCTAAGCAGCAAGATGTGAAAGTAGTGAGACAGCAACGGGGATGATCAGAAGACCCTCCAGGTCCTATAGACTCTCAAGCTAAGCCATAAGGGGAAATATTTAAAAGTCCTTTATATTAGTGAATTAGGCTGCTTGATTTCAGTTTTAGGATGATAACTGTAGCTACAGGTTGGGAACTCACATCATGAGGAGCAGACTGAAAGCAGAGAACAGTGCGAGGCTGTTATGTGTGGAACATTAAAGTGTAGAGGACTGTGAACTCCAGCTGGTGTTTGTGAGATGCAGAACATGGTGGACACAGCATGTGCTGTGCAAATAATGCAATTTGTCAGGTCAGTGCACCCATGACCACCTGTCATATATTCAGGCTAATAACAGCTCCACCCTCAACCTTCTCATGAGAATTTCCCTTGAGGAAAATATGACAAGGAATCATTCCTTGGGTTGTATGTCCACTATTCCAAGATCCACATGAAATCAATGAAGAATTAGTGTAAGGGAACAAAGTCAAATAACATGGTCTTATGTCACCAAGGTTTTTATGATTATTCATATTTTATGATTTAATGACTACAAAGTGAACAACAGTTCATCAGTATTTTACATGACAGAGTGCATAAGTAGAGAGCAATTCAGAGACAGCTCAATGGCACCATTCCTTGGGAATTTCAGTCTAATGCATCTTGGGTACATTAGACTTTCTCCATTACTGAAGGGGACATATTATGTTACTATGTTCAGATACACTTTTATGGATATGGATTAGCATTCCCTGACAAAATGTCATCCAAACCTACCAACCATGCATTTCTAGAATGTCTTGTCTACTATCATGCTCTTGCATATAGCATCACTTCTCATCAAGAAATACATGTTATATCAGATGAAGTGAACAATGAGCCCAACATGTGGAATTCACTTATCTTACCATATTCCTCACTATCCAGAAGCAATGATTATCTCCATGTATTGAAATTGTCTTTTTGAGGACTGAGTTTGCTACCAGCTATTTGGCAATACCTCCCAAGCCTGTGGCAAATATCTTCAAATGTCTAGAAAGTGATTCATGGTCTAAATCGACATCCATTCAATACTATTGCCACTCCACCTGCTAAGATATATGGTGGTGAATCAGAGGGTAAAAATGGAAATAAAGTCACTCATTAAATCCTCAATGATTCATTAATACCTTTCTTGTACTCATGAAATTATATGGTGCTCTTTTAGAGATTTGAATGTGGGGGAAAAAAATATTGCCCTATCTGGACTTCCAACAACATATCAAATAATTGACATTACTATAATACCATGTTACCTAAAGTAATGACACTTGAATTCAATCCTTAGCAAAGATTTTGACAGCATTTCTCAAAATTATAGAGTAAGTATTATATGTTTATATGGAAACCAAACAGTCAAATCAATCCTGAACAAAACAAGAAGAATGAATATTTTTATACTCCCAGTTTTCAAATTATACTACAAGGTTTTTTATTAATCAATGTATCTATAGTTTAAAAATTAAAAAGACACAGAGCAATGGAATTGAAAGGCCAGAATATACTCACATTTATGGATAGTTAATTTATGAAACACAGTCAAGAATATAAGATGGAGTAATGAAAATCTCTTCAACAAAAGTGCTGGAAAAAATTAACAGCTGATGCAAAAGATAAAATAGACCAGTACTTCACACACAAAAAATTGTCAAATGGATTAAAGTCTCAGGTGTTGAACATGAAGTTGTAAAATACAAGGAAGACATTGGGAAACACTTCATGGCATTAGATTCAGGGAAATATTCAGGGCATTAACTCAAATGGCAAAAACAAAAATAAACAATCTAAAAAGTCTTTGCACAGTGAAACTATCACAAAATAAAAAAAATCCTACTGAGTAAAATCAAATATTTTCACAAATATTGTCACATATATGTGACAAGGAGTAAAAATCCAAGAACTATGATAATCCAGACAACTCAACACAAGAAAAATAATAACTTGATCACAAAATAAGCATCATCAAATGACAATCATGTGAAAAATGCTCCTCATCACTTGTAATCAGGGAAATTCAAATCAAAGCTACAGTGAGATACCAACCCATATCCATGAGAAAAGCTCATCTGAAAAAGGCCAGAAAAGACAAATGATGGCCAAAGAGTGGAAAAAAGATCCACACCTCAATTTTGATGGGTATGTTTATTTATGGATCACCTACTAAAAATAATGTAGAAGCATCTCAAAATATTCAAAGTTGATTTGTCTGATGATCCGACAATCTACTCTTATATACCATAATTCAGTTCCTTTTCTCATCACACTATATGAGTACACTCTAACTGCAAAGACTAATTGCTCTATGCTCTTTTACTAGTTATGATTCCTTCTTGAATTGCTTTCTTTAATCTCTACTAACACCCTTATCTTCTGCAGAATCTGGTCGGAGATACTACTTTAAAATGATAGCTCAAATATTCTATATCTCAAGAAAAAACAGTTCCACTGGTTTACCTTGTTTGTGATGATCTTATGATTGGTTTAAATTTTTTAATTTTAATACTTGATTTACACACACATATCTATATATAATCTTAAGATTTTTGAGGACCAAGCACTTGTCAGGCCTTTGGCAGAAAAGCCCTCAATTAGATATGCTACTAATCACTCAAAATGAGTATGGTGTTAATGCTATGGACATATAAGGAGGATCATGGAAGATCATGCTATTTCACCATACCCTAGCACATTGTCCATAGTATTATCTGTTTTAGTATTATTGTTTAAAACAACTGAGGTATACTTCACAACACTCCTTTTTAAATTTACTCTCATCCATTCCTTTCCATCATCTTTCAAAACATGCTCGAGATATAGAGATTTGACAGTGAAGTAACACAGATATCATTTATATTTTTATAAATACTCTCTTCTGTATGTTAAACATTTTTTAATTTATTAGTTTTATTATTATAAGCCATGGATAATAAATTTTATTACTCTGGGTTATATTTAAATTCTCTGTTACTTTCTTCATTTCCAACACATAAATTGTTCCAGAGCATATTGTATAGTCCCTGACCCAGACTTAAAATCAGCTGTTTTTTTTTTTAGAAACCTTGATTTATTGTACTGCAAGATGGTATATATACACAATGGAATAATATTACTCATCAATTAAAAATAACAAATTGGATGATTTTATGATAGCATAGATGAACTTAGAAGAAATCATATTAGCAGAAACAAGTCAAAAGAAAGACAGAAGCTAAATGGTTTCACTATTATATGGGACATGGGAAAGATAAACAAAAAGCCATGAAGAAAAGTCAAAACAAGCTAACAACCAAATTAAAGTACACAACTCAGGGCAGGGGAGGGGGGGACAGGACAGGGTGGGAATGGTCAGGGAGGGTGGGGGGGTGAACCCTGGAGATCACAAAGTTGTGAAATTTACACATAAATAAATTATTTAATTTTTAAAAAAGAAACCAAGACCTAGACACTAGATGATAAATAGATTTAAATCTTACCCAAGAGATTTAATTTATGACCAGTATGATTATCTTTAATTGAAGGTATTGCCAATCAATTATTTTCCTAAAGAACAAGATAAATTAAAGTTCAAGATATATATCTCATCATTTTTTTTGATTGGAAGGGAAGGGAAACACTTTAGGGAAAGACATTCCCCAGACCCTTTTCTTTGCATCATTCATTTTTAAACACTCCTCTCCAGGGAAGGCACAAGAGAAGCATTTCCCAGTCAAATCCTGTGTGACAAGATTTCTCAGTCAAAACCCTGTGTGATGTGGCTTTTAGTCAGTGTGGGAGGAATCTGGGTCCAACTGACACCTGGTATTGCAGATAAAAACCTGAGCCTTGATGTCACATCAAAGGGATCCTGGTTGCAGATATTTTAGACAGAAGATTCAAAGTTCTTTATTAGATTTGCATTTCAGTAGAGGTATTCAAAAGATACTGGGAAGAAAAATGACCAATGAATATCCTTACTTCTTTACAAGTTCCTAGGAAAAGCGCTTACGTGCATTCCATACTTAGGGAAAGTTAATCTGATCATGCCATAGTACTATTTTAATACTCAAAAGAGACATTTCTTGAAGGACAGAAAGTTTAAGGAATTTTCTAAAAGTGATACAATTTCTAAGAGTGATAAACCGGGAGGATTGAATATCAGGCATGTGTGCACATCTGTTTCTGATAGAAATGGTCACTACTAGGTAAGCTCAGTTAGTAGATGAGGTTGTAAAAGGTGAGCCAATGGAAATAATGTGTGTCCGAGTGTGTAAGTCACCTTATATCAGTTATTCATAAAAATCAATGTTCAAGAAAAAGTCAAAACTAACAAGCTAAAAACAGAGCCATAGCACAGAGCAAAGGAGGGGTGAAAGAAGGGAGAAATCACGGAAGAGAAGAGAGAGCACAAAAATCAAGATGACTGTTCATGGGTGATATGGTGGTGGGAGAACTTTGGGGAATATAATGATGTAAAGTATATATATATGAGCGTGTGTATATATATAAATATATGAATTATTTTTTCAATTTTACATACTAGATTACTAAATATAGAAAAACCATATATTATGTGTATAAAACATAATAATGCAATAAACATATATAAGCATAGATACTTCCTTGTTAAAAATCACTTCTGTGTTTTGAAAAATTGGACAAAATGTGTGTTTGGAAAAATTGGCTCTTCAGATGTCGGTATTATCAATGTTACTGATTGTCTATTATCAGTCGGTCATTTGTTATTAACAACCCATCTCTTAAGATGATAATTTTAAATTTTTATTTTAATACAGCATGACTGTGATGTATGTTTAAATACATACCAAGGACATATTGCATAAGGTAGGTCATTCTTTCTGATATCACAATGCAACTTGCCTACACTCAGAGTACAAATATTATGCTTATTTGATACTGTTCTAAATACAGTTAGTTTATATAAGAGTATGTCATATATCATGTGTATAGTCTGCTATTACCATACAGTTCTGATCTCTCAATTTAAAACAACTCTGAGAAGCCACTGGGTAATAAATTTGTTGTGTTGATTGTATGAATGACCATCCTTGATTTATTCATCTCCCTTCTAAAGAACACTAAATTCTTTCCTATCTGGCTAGCACAAGAAGGGCTAACTGCTTGACTTTGTAAATGAAATTCTCTCCAGCAAAAGGAATCATTACATCTATTCCTATATGTGTGTCAAAAATCACAAATCATAAGAGACTGGTATGAACTCATTCCAAAATGTGTGGGATTGATGTATTCTACACCATTTCTCACTATTTGCTAAAACATGTTACTCATAAAGTTCAATTTGATAATGTGATAGGTAAAAATTCTATCTAATGGGATTCATTTTGATGGTGATCCACTGTCATTGAAATTCAGCACCTTTCACTTACATAATTATTTTTAATGAGAAGTATTGCTTTTGAAACTTGTTTTGTTTGCTTGCTTGTTATACATTTGTGTTGCATTTTAAAAGATTAAACTATGAAATTTATTCAAATTTGGGAAACAATCTTTTGACTGGCCTATATCCTATAAACATATTTTGCTATTTGGCACTGAGGATTGTACTGAAAATGTTACTTTTGAAGAATTTTTGTGATGAGGAACAAGCTGATTTGGCTCTTGTTTGGTACATATGAGTAATTATTAATCCTTTTCTATTTTCTCTTTGCTAAGTTAGAGTCTGGAACATTCAAAATTCAGATCCCAGGAATTTCTTGAAAATTTGGCTATGAGTTGGAGCTTATGAGATCATTTTATAAACTCAACAAGAAAGTGGAGGAATTTTATACTTTATGTCAAATGTTCTCATTATATGTATCTTTCATTTTCTTCTCAGAACCTCATCTTTGAAGAAAATATGTTATCAGAAAACAAGTAAGTGCAAGCGTATAACTTTGGACAACACAATATAATTTTAAAAATTCAAAACTTAGTGGTGGAAGTTGTATTTAGAATCACAAACAACTGGAGGTGTTTTATAGATTAAGTAAAAGGAAACAAAATAAGGGATAAAATAAATGAAATATCATGAGTGACTGGACTGACTACCTGAGGGTTCAGTTTTTTCATTCATGAGTAGAGGTAACCTAAATGGATATACTATGTGCAAGTTGACTTTCAGTAACACCTGATTTTTATGTAATGTAAAAATTATTAGTTCAATATACAATATAATGTAAAGTGAAACAAGTTATTACCCTTTATCAAGGGTGTTTGTATGCAGATAGATTTTATTTATAAAACATAACTAACCCCCTACAATTAACCACTGAGAGTGAATCATTCTTTCTAAAGTTACTTTCTAGCCTCAGTATGAGAGTCAAAAATGTAGAAACATGTTTAGATAAATCGTGGATATGTTTTGGCTACTTTTGCTCTAAGTTACACTAAGTTGTCCCTTACAAAAACTAAAAATAAAATTCACCATTTGGGATAACCATTCACACTGTGACTGAAATTGATGTGACTATACCTTAAGATTAAATTGAATTCATAAGTGGCCAGGTAAACATATCCATTAAATATTACAATGTGTTTTATTAAAAATTTTAAAGATAAAGCTATAAGCAATGTTTCAAAACCAAGTTTTTTTACTTCCAATTGTAGATTTCTTATAATTTTATACATCAAATTCATGTCATTTGCAACAACATAGATGGCATTAGAAGAAATTATGCTAGCAGGAAAAAAAGCCAAAAAAAAAAAAAAAGATAAATACCAGATGATCTCACTTATGTGTGGATATAGGGAAATCAAAAAAGAGATAAGAAAAAGTCAAAATTAACAAACTGATGACTGAACTGAAGCACAGAAAGAAAGAGGGTAGGAGAAGAATGGAAGTGTGAATTGGGGAGAGGGATGAGCACAAGTGAATAGATGATGGCTCACAGGTGACTGGTAAAATTCAGAGAACACAGCAATGTATATTATATAAATAAAATAACTAATCAATAAAAATAAATAGAATTTTCAATATATATTAAGTATATCTAACATGTACTTTCTCTTTATCAGCTGAAACAATGCAGTCGAATAACAGTGTCACTGAGTTCATCCTGTTAGGATTAACGCAAGACCCTGTGAGAAAGAAGCTGGTGTTCGCTATCTCCTTAATTTTCTATGTGGGTACGGTCATGGGCAACATGTTGATTATTGTGACCATCAGGTGCAGCCGGACACTTGGCAGCCCCATGTACTTCTTCTTGTTCTATTTGTCTCTTGCTGACACCTGCTTCTCAACATCCATAGCCCCAAGACTCATTGTGGACACTCTTTCTTCAAATACGTACATATCTTACAATGAGTGCTTGACTCAAGTTGTTGCACTACATTTATTTGGTTCCATGGAGATCTTTGTCCTTGTGCTAATGGCAGCTGATCGCTATGTGGCCATCTGTAAGCCCTTGCATTACCCCACCATCATGAGAAGACAGGTCTGCTCCTTCCTGATTGTTTCTGCATGGATAGGGTCTATTATACATTCTATCACTCAGATCATTCTAGTCTTGAGATTGCCTTTCTGTGGACCCAACTTGATCGATCATTATTGCTGTGATCTGCAACCCTTGCTGGAACTTGCATGCATGGACACTTATGTGATTAACATATTGTTTGTGACTAACAGTGGGGTTATTTGCACAAGCAGTTTTGTGATTCTGATGATTTCGTACTTTGTTATCTTACATTCACTGAGAAACCATAGTGCGGAAAGCAGGAAAAAAGCTCTCTCCACCTGCTCATCCCACATCATGGTAGTAATCTTATTCTTTGGTCCTACTATATTTATATATACACGTCCCCCAACCACCTTCCCTATGGATAAGATGGTGTCAGTATTTTACACTATCGGAACACCTTTTCTCAACCCACTCATCTATACACTGAGGAATGCAGATGTGAAAAATGCAATGAGAAAGTTGTTTCAAATCAAAATCACTTCGGAAAAACTATGATGAATTATGGGACTTCATTGTAAATTACTGAGTCATGATTTGAACCTCTAGATAGCGATTAATTATATTTATATATGTGTGTGTGTGTGTGTGTGCATGTGTGTATGTGTATGTGTATAGAAAGATATAGATATCTTAATTGTCCCTTGTATTCCAATCTAATGTTCCCATTTTCTTTACTTCCTTCTCATATTGATTTAATTAAGTTAAATCTCAAAAGGATGTAGTAAAATACCTAAAAAATATTAATGGGGTAAAGACAAAAATTACCTTCTATGAAAATATATTTTGCATTAATGGTATCACAAAAAAGTGCACTAAATGTGGAAAATTTCTCTGAACCTCTCATTATATGAATGTTGCTTTTATGTCTTTGCATATGATTCATATAGCTTCCATTTAATAAAATATATAAGAAATAATAAAGTATATTAAAAAGTAATCATATAACTCCAAAAACACAATCCCTGCAATAATCCTGATTTTAAAAATGGGGAAATTGGTAAAATGGAGATTTTAAAACAGATGCAGTACACGTTTATAACCAGTTTAACTTCTAGACAATGTCTTGGCTCTATTTGAATATTTGCAGTGAATATATAAAGGTAATTCAATTATACGAGCTGCTATTTATTTAGGCAGTGATATTGCTGAGTTGACTATACATATATTTACTCATTAGCAATAACTCAATTCTGATAATTTCATATAATTGCAATGATATATCCTAATATAATCATAGTGATAAGAGCCATTAAAATTATGGCTGAATACTGAGCCATTAAAAATATGGCTGATTTGCACAATGAGTCTCTATATAAACATTTGAATACTAAATAATGATTGAATCATATTTTCAAACCTCCTTGTAGGCTTTGAGCTGTTAAGCATTAACATGACTCCATCTTAGGTGCTAATCTATTAATAAGTATGAGAACAAATTAAAAGTATTTGTATTAAATAGTTAGGTTCGATTTTTATTTAATATTTGCTTACTAGCTGACCTTTTGTCCTAACAGCCAGAATAATATGTAGTTGATTGTAAATATTGAAAGCTTGAATAAAAAACATAAAGATTCTTCAATTTAAAAAATGAAGAGCATAAAAATGTTTCTAGAAGAAAAGGAATCTTTGCTACCCTTACCAATTCAAACTTAAAAGAATACTATAGGTTCAACTCATAGAAAAACATCATTTATATTAATTCCTGATTTAACTATGAATGAAAAGAATTGAGGGTGAGTTTCTCAGTCAATGAAAAAGTACTAAGTTTGATAGACTATGTCCTCAACAATTTTTGTAATCCTTTGATATCTGTTTTGCTTCAATTCTTTGTTTGATTAACTTCTGCCAAAATATTATTACAAAATCATTTAATATATTTATTCAATCCATCTACACATAATCTCCTAATATATTTATTCAATCCATCTACACATAATCTCCTAATAAATACACCACCCACATGTATTTTGTACATCACTATATTTCATAAAGCTTTTGTACAGTTAAGAAATGTATTAGATATTTTATTAATTGTTGTGCTTCATGGTAATAATAGAAATGATGCACTTCCTCTCAGCACTTAGGATCAATAGAGAAATCTCTAAAAAGAGCAGAAAATGACAAACACTATTATAAATGATAAGATGATGGACCCTCTGGGCCCTATAAAGTCATGTTGAAAAAATAAGGAATATGCAAAAAAAAGTTGTGAAGGGTGAAAAATGGCCTTATATATATAAAAAATATAAACTAACACTGAAAGTATATAAAGAAAATAACATGGTGAATAAGCATTCAGTGAATTATGGTTTTCTGAGGAAAAATCAAACATTACAAAATCAAAAGAGGAAAATTAATCAATTTCATTGGGTGCTGACAACCCATATGTCAATTCAATAGTGTTTTATTGAATCACTGAATGTAGAAAACACATTGAACAATGAGATGGAAAAGCTAAGCAGCAAGATGTGAAAAGTAAAGACAGCAACAGGAATGATCAGAAGACCCTCCAGGTCCTAAGATATATGGTCAACTTAATATCCTAACCTCTTTACAAGTTCCTAGAAAAAGTGCTTAACTGCATCCCATGCTTAGAGGAATTAATCTGATCAAAGCCACCATACTATTCTAATGCCAAAAAAAAAAAAAAAAAAAAGATGTTTGTGGAAGGACAGGAAGCCTAAGGAACTTTCTAAAAGGGATCCCATATAAATTGGGAGGATGGAATATCAGGCATGTGCAACTGTTCCTGATAGAAATGGCCACTACTAGATAAGCTCTGTTGGTAGATGGGGGTGTGAGAGGTGAGCAATAACGTGAAAGAATAATGGAAATAATTTGTGTCTGAGTTTGCCTGTCAACTTATTTCAGAAAGATTATGACTCTGCAGATGATGTCAGCATTATCAGAGTTACTGAGTGACTAGTCTCAGTCAGACGTTTGTCAGTAACAATCCATCTACTTAGATGAAAATTTTTTTAAATTATTTTAATGCAGCATGATTGTGATGTATGTTTAAATACAATTCCAAGGACATATTGCATAAGGTAGGTCATACTTTCAGCTCTGATACCACAATGAAACTTGCCTACCTACAAAGTACAAATATTATGCTCATTTGATATAGTCCTAAATAAAGTTAATTTGTATAAGAGCATGTCATGTATCATGTGTATTGTCTCTTGTTAATAAGACATTACCATACAGTTCTGAATCTCCCAATTTAAAACAACTCTGTGAAGCTATAATTATATAAACTCTTTTTGCTGATTGCATGAATGATCATCCTTGATTTATTCATTTCCCTTTTGAAGAACACTAAATTCTTTTCCATCTTTGGCTAGAATGCAAAGGGCTATACTGATTGCCTTTGTGAAAGAGTTTCTCCCAACAAAAGGTATCAGTTGACCAATGCCTATATGCATTCATAGTATCATCAATGTGAAAATCACTCCTTAAGAGATTGGGACGAGCTCATCACAAATTGTGTGGGATTAATTGTCTTCCACATCATATCTCACTATTTGCCAAAGCACAGCATTCATAAAATCCAATGTGATAATTTAATAGGCAAAAATTAGATCCAATTTGATTCATTTTGATGGTAATCCACTGTCAAGGATATTAAGCATTTTTACACATAATTATTTTTAATGAGAAGTATTGCTTTTGAAACTTGTTTTTATTGTTTTGTTTGCATATTATAAATTTGTGTTACATTTTTAAAGATTAAGCTATGAAACCTATTCAAATTTCAGAAATATTCTTTTGAATGACCTATACCCTGTAAATGTATTTTGCTATTTGGCACTGAGGATTGTACTGAAGTGTTATTTTTGAAGATTTTTTGTGATGAGAAACAAACTCAATTTGGCTCTTGCTTGGTACATGTAAATAAATATTAACTCCTTTCTATTTTTTTCTTTGTTAAGTCAGGGTCTGGAACATTCAAAACTCAGATCCCAGGAATTTCTTGAAAATATTTGGCTACGAGTTCGAACTTATGAGGTCATTTTATAAATCCCACAAGAAAGTGGAAGATTTTACTTTAAGTCAAATGTTCTGACTCTCTTTATCTTTTATTTTCTTCTCAGAACCTCATCTCTGAAGAAAATATGTTATCAGAAAAGTGGGTAAGTGCACATATTTAACTTTGAACAACCCAATAAAATTTTTAAAAGTTCAAAATTTAGTGGTACAAGCTGTATTTAAAATCATAAACTAGAAGTATTTTAGTTTATAACTATATTATAGTATTATAGCATTATCAGTTAAGTTAAAAGAAATCGAATGGTGATAGAACAAAATAAAGGTCTTGAGTGACTGGACTAACTAATATCCTGGGGGTTTAATTTTTTCAATAATGACTTAGAAGTAACCTAAATGTATATTACCATGTTGACTTTCAATAACATCTGATTCTTATATAATGATAAAATGCAATATTAGTTCAATATGCAATATAATATAAAGTGAGATGTTATTGCCCTCTATCAATGATGTGCATGTGCATTTAGATTTTATTTAGAAGATACAACCAATGCCCTACAATTAACCCTTGAGAGTGAAACATACTTTCAAAAGATACTTTTAACCAGAGTATGAGATTCAAAAATGTGGAAGCATGTTTAGGTAAATCTTGGATAAGTTTCCCCTAATTTTGCTCCAAGTTACATACACTAAGTGGTCCCTTACTAAAACTAAAATTGAAATTCACCATTTGGGATAACCAATCATACTAAATGTCAGAAATTAATGTGACTAAAAGATAAATGCCAGATAATCTCACTTATATGTGTGGGTATAGGAAAATCAAACTAAAAGATAGCAAAATAGTTAAAATTAACAAACTGATAACAGAACTGAAGCACACAGAAAGGGGAAGGGAGGAAAGAATGAAGGGAGGGTGAAACAGGGAGAGAGATGAGTACATAGTGAATGCATGATGGTGATATTTGCAGCACACAGCAATGCAAGAAAATATTATATAAATAAGGCAATTAATAAATAAAAACAAAAATTGTTCTATACACATTAGCTATCTCTAACGTGTACTTTCTCATTATCAGCAGCAACAATGCAGCTGAGTAACAGCATCACTGATTTCATTCTGTTAGAATTAACGCAAGACCCTGTGAGAAAGAAGCTGGTGTTCGCCATCTTCTTAGTTTTCTATGTGGGTACGGTCATGGGCAACATGTTGAATATTGTGACCATCGGGTGCAACCGGACACTTGGGAGCCCCATGTACTTCTTCTTGTTCTATTTGTCTCTTGCTGACACCTGCTTCTCAACATCCATAGCCCCAAGACTCATTGTGGACGCTCTTTCTTCAAATACATACATATCTTAAAATGAGTGCTTGACTTAAGTCACTGCACTACATTTATTTGGTTCTATGGAGATATTTTCCCTCATCCTCATGGCAGTTGATTGCTGTGTGGCCATCTGTAAACCCCTGCATTGCCCCCACTATCATGAGAAAACAGGTCTGCTCCATCTTGATTGTTTTTGCCTGGATAGGATCTATCACTCAGATCATTCTGGTCTTGAGATTGCCCTGTGGCCCCAACTTGATCGATCATTATTGCTGTGATCTGCAGCCCTTGCTGAAGCTTGCATGCATGAACACTAATGTGATTAATCTGCTGCTGGTGTTTAACAGTGGGGCTATTTGCCCAAGTAGTTTTTGTGATTCTGATGATTTCATACTTTTTTATCCTACATTCACTGAGAAACCATAGTGCAGAAAGCAGAGAAAAAGTTCTCTTCACCTGTCTCCACCTGTTCATTCCACATTATTGTAGTAATCTTATCCTTTGGTCATTGTATATTCATATATCCACTTCCCCCTATCACCTTTCCTATGGATAAGATTGTGACAGCACTTTTTACACTTTTGGAACACCTTTTCTCAACCCAATCATCATACTCTGAGAAGTACAGAAGTGAAAAATGCCATGGAAAAGTTATGACAAATCAAAATTACTTCAGAAAAATGATAATGAAATAACGGACTTCATTGCAAATTACTGAGTCATGGTTTCACTGAACTTCTAGATATCAATAAAGAGAATATATTTTCTGACTGCCCCTTGCACTCCAAACTAATGCTACCATTCTCTTTAAAATTTCTCAGGTATTGATTTAATTAAGTTAGTAGTCAAAAGGACATATTGAATAATCTAAAAAAATATCTATCAGAATAAAGAGAAAAATTGACTGCCATGAAAATAGATTTTGCATTAATCGTACCACAACAAGTCCAATAAATGGGAAAACTTTTCTAGAACCGTTCACTATATAGTTGGAAAATTAAGCAAATTGAATCCTTTTTTTGCCTCTTTCATACATGCATATGATTCATTTATCTTTCTTCAAATAAACTATATACAAAATATAAAATATTTTTAATTAAGTAGTAATCATTTAACAATCTAAATATGCAAACAGTTCAACTATCCCTATTCTCTAAGTGGAGGAATTTGCCACATGGGGAGATCATTAAAACAGACATAGACTGAGTTTATAATGAGCTTAACTTCTACAAATTTGTCCTTAACTCTCTATGAATATGGACATTGATAATGAAAATGTAAATCAATTATAGTCATTGCCATTTAGTTAGCCAGAAATACTCTCAGGCAGACTGAACCTTTATTTGTTCATTAGTAATAACTCAACCAATAATTCATATAATAGTTGCTCATCTTTCATAAGTAATAGTGATATTGTGCCTAAAAAATTATGGCCTGTCACTGCATTAAACAAAGAAACATTTGTAAAAAAAATTTTTTTAAACAGTAGCCACTGCTTTAGATAATGTGTTTCTGAACACCTCAGTGGTAAACATGGATGATTACACCACATTTTCAATTCTCCTTGTGGAATTTTGAATTGTTATGCATTGCCCATATCCCCTTTTTGGCTGCTAACCCACTAGCAAGTTGATGACTTAAATTAAATATATATATATTTATTGTCAGCCAGAACTTTCAATTAATAAATTAGTCAAAATGTTCAAAATATTTGCATGCTAACTTACAATTTTTTTCTTGCAAGGTAAAGTATATATAGTTGATGATAAATATTGACTGCATGATAAATATAAAAGAAATAAGGATAAATTCAATAACATGTTAAGCATAAATGTGCTACTAGAATCTTTTCTATCCTTAAATGATTCAAACTTCAAAGAACAGTATAGGTACAACTCATAGAAACTATGAGTGAAAGTTTTTGAAACATAATTCTGAGTCAATAAATAAGTAAAAACAGTGATACTCCCTATCCTCAACAAGTTTTTGTCATCTTGCTAGCCATTTATGTTCCATTCTTTGTTAGTATACCTTTTACTAAAATGTTATTAATAAAATTACTTTTTATAATCACTCCAGCTACATAAAATTTCCTACTGCATGTATCTCCCTCGTGTCTTCTGCACTTCACTGTAAATCATAAAACAATTAACAGTTCAGAAATATATCAGACACATTGATAAGTGTGCCTTAGTGATAAATATAGAATTAATGTGCTTCCTTCTCAGCCCTTAGGATCAATAGAGAAATCTCCAGAGAGAGTAGAAAATGGCAACACACTGTTTTAAATGGTAAAGTGATGGAACCTCCAGAAAATATAAAGGCATATCAAAGGAGCATGAAACAAAGATCTGAAGGGTGACAAAAGACTTCCTATACTAATGACATAAAATTTCACCCAAAGGATAAAAGGAAATCAGCAGGGTGAACAGGCACCTGGTGGAATGTGGGCTTTCTGAGGAAAAATACAGCATTACAAAATCAAGAGCTGAAAAAGAGGAGAGAGGAAATCAAATCAATTAAAATACAGGTGACTATACATCTGTCAAATCAATAATGGTTTAATTAGTCACTGAGTGTAGAAAACATACTGAACATTAGCTGGTAAAAGCTAGGCAGCAAGATGTAAAAGTAGAGAGACAGCAGCAGGGAGGATCAAGAAGACCCTGCAGGTCCTATTGACCCTCATAGCTAAGCACTATGGGGGGAATATTAAAGTCTTTATTCTAGCAAATAAGGCCATTCAAGTTCAGTTTTAGAATAACTGTAGCTACAGTTTGGAAAGCAGAGAGCAGTGCAAGGCTATTATGTGTAGAACATTAAAGGAGGGAGGACTTCCCAGGGTCTCCAGGCTTTGGGAAGCTTATCCAGGGGTGGTCACTGCCTTTGCTCCCCACTGGCAAGGAAGCTCTGATGGTCTGGCATCCCAAGCAGTCAAGCACTTGCCTGCTAAGGCTGCTTGCTGATGAACAGAGCTCAAGTCCCTGTCCTGTACTCATACAGGTTCCTCCCTGCATGAGGGCAGGGCCCAGATGGCTGGGTATGCACACTCCCAAACACCCCTGGTGTGGGGGCTGGAGGAATCATGTCCTGGCGATTCAGGCTGCAGATAGCTGCCCTGTGCGACAATCATCCACTAAAACCCCACCCACCTTTCCTTCCAGGCTTTCCAGGCTTTGGGGGGCTTACCTGGGAGTTGACACTGCCTTTGCTCCCCACTGGGTGTTACCACCAACCACCATGGCTGACCATGGGGCACGGGAACCCAGAGAGCCCCGTGCATCTAGCCCGCGGTCTCACCAGCCTTGGCCTTCCCGAGGCGCATCCTTAGCGGTCTTCCAACCCCCAGACCTAGGGCGGGAACCCCCAGCATCCACGGGGTGTTGTGACCAATCACCATGGCTGACAGCAGGGTGTAGGAGACTGGATCCTTCTTCCCTAGTGCAGGTCTGTTGAGGTTGGCGTAAACCCAAGGAGGACCGACCCCCCTCCCCCAAGCCCCGTGCTCCAGCAGAGGTGCTCAGCCCCCACCGCCCACCCACATGGAGGCAGAGGCTGGCTTCCCCAACCTGGGATCCCTGGACCCGGAGTTCCCGAGACCCTGAGGTCCTGATGGTATAGGACTCACCCTTGGCCTCCCACCCCACCAGCGGCCTAGGCCACAGTGGGGGTGTGCTGGATGTCTTCTCCAAGGGCCTGCCTGGTGGGAAAGGACCTGGCTTCCAGGGTCCCGAAGGCGGGGCCTACTAATCCCCTCTCCCAGCTCCCTTGGTTGCTCCACCCCCACCCCGGACCTTGAAAGGGTAGGAAGGTTGGGGTCTCCAGTCCCAAGGTCCCAAGATCCTGAGAGCCTGGTGGTGCAGGATTTACCCTATATCCCCTACTGGGAGCTCTCCAGAGGGCTGGGCCTTTGAGGAGTCCTAATCCATGCTCCCAGGCAGGCTTGGATCAGGGCCAAGCCTAGGAGGCTAGGCCTACAAATCCCCTCTCCCAGCTCTGGACCCCCCCCCCAGGGTTCTGCCCAGCCTCCACTCCCCCCTCCCACTAAAGGTAAAAGCCAGATCCACCAGCCCAAGATCCATAAACCCCGAGACCCTGTGACCCCAAGACCCCAGTGCCATGATCATGCTCCACCTGCAACGACTAATTGCTCTGCGCTAGTTCCTTATAGGTATGATTCTTTTCTTGCATCAGATTCCTTAATCTCTACTAAGGAACATATCGTCTTCAGAATCGGGTCCAAAATACCACCATATCCCAAGAAAGTGACAGTTTTACTGGTTTGCCTTCTTGTGATATTCTTGAGACTTTTCAGAAACACATAATAGGCAATTGGTTAAAAAAAAGAACTTCAATTAGATTTGTTGATATTATACATATGATGAGCTGCTGTTGCTCTTGTTACGGACACACGAGGACCGTGGATGGGAGGTGCCAGTTTCACCACATCAAAGCACTTTGTACATAATATTGTGTTTTAATGATATGTGGTTTAATGCAACTTTTTAAGCTAGTTGGAGTATAGCTCACAATTCTCCTTTGTAAATGTACCCTTTTCTCTTCTTATCATTATAATCACAGCCCATGTTCAAGCTATAGATAGAACAGTGAAGTATCCACAGAAATTATTTGAATTCCTTTATCTATTCTCTTCTGTATGTTAAGTAATTTTTAAATTATTTTTATAATTATAAGTCAAGGATAGCTAGTTTTATTACTTTGGGTTATATTTAACTTCTCTATTACATTCTTAATCTCTAGCACTGAAAAATTTTCCAGTGTATATTGGATATTTATGACCTAGACTTTGAATCAACCATTTTTTCTAAAAATCTGAATACATTGTATTGGAGGATAGTATAGAAAACCAAGACCTAGACACTAGCTGATCAATATATTTAAATCTTACCCAAAAGATCTCATTTATAATCAGTGTGAATATCTTTAATTAAAGGTATTAGCAA
The DNA here is from genome assembly GCA_004024945.1 of Uropsilus gracilis. Lineage (NCBI taxonomy): Eukaryota > Metazoa > Chordata > Mammalia > Eulipotyphla > Talpidae > Uropsilus > Uropsilus gracilis. Next base: position 132,306 of record PVHY01001403.1, on the reverse strand, counting down.
TCAATCATGGGACAAGAATATGGTACAAGATAAATTAAAGTTTAAGATCTTTGTTACTTCTGTTTTAAGTTTCTTAATTGGAGGAAAGGAACACTTTAGGGAGTAACCTTCCCCAGGCTCCTTATTTTACATCATTCATTTTTAAACACTCCTCCAGGGAACACAAAAGAGAAGCATTTCACAGTCCAATTCTATGTGACAAGGATTTCCCAGTCAAATCCTGTGTGATGGTGGATTTCAGCCAGTGTAGGAAGAATCCCAGGCCACCTTAGTTTGGCTACTGGCATGCAGATAAAAACCTAAGCCTTGATGTCACATCAAAGAGATCCTGGTTGCAGATATTTTAGACAGAGGACTCAAAACTCTTTATTAAATTTGCATTTCAGTAGAGGGTGTTCAAAAGATCTTTGGAAGAAAAACCCAACAGCCTACCTTCTTTTTAAGTTGGTACAAAAGGTGTACTTAGAGATAATTTCATCAGTAATGCGTTGTTCCTGTGATACCCCCAGAAAAGATGTTAGTGGAAAGAAAATTTAAGGGATTTTCTAAAGTGATGCAATTTTAAATGAGAGGATGAAATAAAAGGCATGTTCAGCTGTTCCAGGTAGAAACAGCCACTACTAGGTAAGCTCTGTGGGTAGATGAGGGTGTGAGAGGTGAGTAAATGGAAATTATGTGTGTTTGGTAGTCCCAGGGAATGCTCTGTGGAAGAAAAGATTTTGCTATAGCAGAGGGCAGGCTTCCCTCCTAAGAGTTTACTGAATGTGCAATTGTGTCAAATGCTGTTGAATTATGTCTGTAAGAAATTCTTTAATTCTTTCATTTATTACTTTTTATTAGACATGTATGCTTTCCAGATGCTTAAATTCAGCATTGAAAACATAGAAATTACCTTCCGTATAACTTCATTTTGATGTTTTTCATTCCTATATCAATTATCCATAAAAATCAATGTATAATTTGTAGTATATTATTTATTATCAATTACACAAGTCATTTATTATCAATTACACAAGTCATACTAGGGTAGTAAAGAAATGCCACTAATTATATGTATAAAATATAGCATAATGAAGTGCACACCTATATCAACATATATGATTCTTTATAGAGATCACTTCTGTTGAAAATTTTGACAAAATGTTAGTTTGGAAAACTTACAACTCTGCAGAAGACCTGCAGGGAATAACAGCATCATCATAATCACTGATTGACTATTAATAAGTATTATATCAATAACAGCCTATCTCCTAAGATAATAATTTTTAAAATATATTTTAATGTGGCAAGACCCTGCTATATGTTCAAATGTACTTTCAAGGACATACTGTGTAAGTTAGGTAATTCTTTCATCTCTGATACCATAATGTGATTTGCCCACCTGCAGAGCAAAAATATTATGCATATGCATATTTTGCACTCTCCAAAATAGTTAATCTGTGTAACTGTAATTTTTCTGTCATGTCATTATTCTACTGTGAATAAATACTGTCATACAGTTCTAATCTCCAACTTAAAAACATCTTTGAGACACCATTGTGTGCATAAATCATTTGTTTGTGCTGCTTGCTTGAATTAACACCCTAGATTCATTCATCTTCCTTCTGACTTGCACTGAATTCTTTCCTGTATTTGGCTACCATAGGAAGGGCTACTTTGCTAACCTATGTAAAGGAGGCTATATCCACCAGAAGGATTCACTGCACCTATGTCTATGTTTGTTTGTAGTATCAGTCTTGAAGTCACCACTTAATAGATTGGGTTCATGAAACTCATTCCAAAAAATGTGGGATTGATTGCCTTTCACATCATTTCAGCACTATTTGCTAAACCACATTGCTCATAAAATCCAATTTAATAATTTGATAGGTGAAAATCATGCCTAGTTGCTATCCATGTTGTTGGTGTTCAACAGTCAATGAAATTGAGCATCTTTTCACATACTTAATTGTTTCTAATGGAAAAAGGTTGCTTTTGAGATTAGTTTTGCTTGGCTTTTTGCCTATTAGATATTTTTGTTGCATTTTAAAAGTTTAATTTATAAAATCCATCCACATCTAGGAAAATATTATTTCAATAGTCTTATACCTCAGAGACAGATTTCACCAGTTTGGCACTGAGGATTTCACTAAAAGTGGTATTATCTGGAAAATTTTTATGATGAGGAGCAAATTCAATTTGAATCTTGTATTGTGCACATGAAGACATATCAACCCTTTTCTATTTTTATCATCTCATCCTTAGGTGGGATATGGAAAATTCAAAACTTAGATCCCAGGAATTTCCTCGAAATCTTTTCCTATGAGTTGGGATTTATTCAGGTCACATTGTAAATCCAATAAAGAAGTGGAAGAATGTTATATTGTATGGCAAATGTTCTCACTTTCTTTATTTCTCCTTTTATTCTCAGAAACTCAGCACTGAAGAAAATATGTTGATCTAGAAAAACAAATAAGATGAAGAATTTCACTTTGTATAGTACAATTTATTTTTAAAATCTTAAAATTTAGTGATACAAACTGTATACAGAATGGTAAATGTTGCAAATGTTTTATAGATAAAGTAAAAGGAATAAACTAAAGAATAAATAATAAACTAAATGTCAAAATGGCATGGCCAAAACTGTCTAACTGAGATTCAGTTTTTCAAATCATGAGTTAGTTGAATGTAATAGATACAACTGTCAGTTGAATGTTGTATATACAACTGAATACAACTGAATGCTGTATATAGATATACCAGTTTTGAATAACACCTAATTCCTATATAATGTTATAAAGTCATATTAGCTTAATTGAAGAAATAGTGTTGTAAAGTGAAATAAGTGTTTTTTTCCTCTCAATAGTATGTGTATGTGTGCATTTAGATTTTATTAAAAAGACAAGACCAATGTTCAACAATTAAATCTGGAAAGTAAAGGATATATACAAAAGATGCTTTCTAACCAGAGTACCAGATTTAAAATTGCAGAGGCATATTTATATAAACCATACATATTGTTGTCTAGGCTACTTTGAATAGTCCCTTATGAAACCAAAAATGAAATTCACCAACTGGGACGGTAACCATTCTTATCAAATGGCCTAAATTATAGTGATCATGACTAAAGAATCATTTATTTTTCTTACACTTTAATATTTCTTTTCATGCATATACAGATATACAGATATATGCCATATATCTTTTTATTAAAAATATAAAGGTACTGATTCATATGTCATACTTCCATAGTCAAGCTTTTTGATCCCCAATTGTAGAATTCTATTAAGTTTTTTTCTTTGCAGTCTAACTATTTCTAACCTAAACTTTCCAATTACAACTGAAACAAAACAATGCAGCCAAATAACAGTGTCACTGAGTTCATCCTGTTAGGATTGACGCAAGACCCTGTAAGACAGAAATTGGTGTTCGCCATCTTCTTTGTTTTCTACATGGGAACAGTCGTGGGCAACTTACTGATTATTGTGACCATCAGGTGCAGCCGGACACTGGGGAGCCCCATGTACTTCTTCTTGTTCTATTTGTCTCTTGCTGATACCTGCTTCTCAACATCTACAGCCCCAAGGCTAATCGTTGATGCTCTTTCTTCAAAAAAAGTCATATCTTACAATGAGTGCATGACTCAAATATTTACCCTACATTTTTTTGGTGCCATGGAAATCTTTGTCCTCGTTCTAATGGCAGTTGATCGCTATGTGGCCATCTGTAAGCCCTTGCGTTATCCCACCATCATGAGGAGACAGGTATGCTCCATCCTGATTGTCATTGCCTGGATAGGATCTTTAATACATTCCACAGCTCAGATAATTCTGTCCTTGAGATTGCCTTTCTGTGGACCCAACTTGATCGATCATTATTGCTGTGATCTGCAGCCCTTGCTGAAGCTTGCATGCATGGACACTTATGTGATTAACCTGCAGTTGGTGTCTAACAGTGGGGTTATTTGCACAAGCAGCTTTGTGATTCTGATGATTTCATACATTGTTATCTTACATTCTCTGAGAAACCATAGTACAGAAAGCAGGAAAAAAGCTCTCTCCACCTGCTCATCCCACATCACTGTAGTAATCTTGTTCTTTGGTCCTTGTATATTCATTTATACACGCCCTGCAACTACATTTCCCATGGATAAGATGGTAGCAGTATTTTATACTATTGGAACACCTTTTCTCAACCCACTTATCTATACACTGAGGAATGCAGAAGTGAAAAATGCCATGAGAAAGTTATGGCAAATCAAAATTTCCTCAGAAAGACTAAGATGACTTAAGGGCCTGCATTGTAATTTAGTGAGCCATGAAATTCTAGATGTCAATTAAGAGACTATATCACCTTCCTGCCTCTTGTAGTATGATCTAATGATGTTGCCTCCTTATTTCCTATTTAGACATTGATTTAACTACATTAGTAGTCGAAAGGACATATTGAATAACCTAAAAAATATTTATGGGGAAAAACTAATATTAGCTGCTTTGAATATAGATTTTGCATGGATGGAACTAGTCCAATAAATGGGAGAACTTGTCCAGGACTACTAATTATATAGTTGAAAGTTGAACAAATTGCATGTTGGTTTTTCCATTTATTTATGTATATGATCCATATATCCTCCTTCTAATAAAATATATAAGAAATAGTAAAATATATTGCAATTAAAGAGCAGTCATTTAACAATCCATAGAAACAAGCACTGCAATCATCCCTATTTTGAAAATAAAAGTATTGACACCATAGGGAGATTATTGAAACAGATGTAGTCTGGGTTTATAACCAGAGTTGAACTTCTCAGACTATACCCGTAACGCTACACGAATATGGTCAGTGATGAAAGAAAGGTAAGTCAGTTATATTATTTGTCATTTATTGAGCCAGTAATACTGTTGGGCAGAATATACATATATCTGCTCATTAACAATAACTCAATTCTTCCAATTTTATATATATTCATTTCTCATATCATTAGTATTAGCAACACTGTGTCTGATAATTATGGCATAACACTACATGTTGGCTCTAAACTGAACTCCTGAGTGGTAAATAACAATGATTGCACCATATTTCCAAATGTCCTGTAAGCTTTTGAAATGTTAAGCTTTGCATATGTCTCCATCATAGGTTACTAACCCATTAAAATGTGATAACCAAAATAAAAAATATGTATTTTTCAATTAATAAATAAACTTTCAATTAATAAAGTCAAATATAAAATATCTCCCTGGTAGTCGACAATTTGTAAAAGTCAGAATAATATATAGTTAATTATAAATACTGAATGCATTAATAAAAGTATAAAGTCTAGTAGTTGACTATTATTTCAAACCACACCAAAAAATTCATGCAAATTGCATTAAAGACTCAGGTGTTAGACCTGAAACCATAAAGTACAAGGAAGACATATGCAAATATTTAAATGACATCATGTTCAGGAAAAACATTGGAGCATTCACTTGAATAGCAAGAAGAAAAAGACAAAAATATGTCAGTATGACCATATGAACCTAAAGTTTTGCACAGTGAATGAAACTATCATAAAATGAAAAGCACCCTACTGAGTGGAATCAAATATTTACACATCATGTATCTTAAAAGGAGGTAAAATCCAAGATATGTAATAATTCATACAAATCAACATGAGAAAAATAGTAACTTAATCACAAAACTGGCAGAATATCATCAAAAATGACATAGAGATGGGCAACAGGAACATGAAAAGGTGCTCATCATCACTATAGTCAAGGAAATGTAAATCAAAACCATAAAGAGATACCAATCCATAACCATGAAAAAACCCCTTGTGAAAATGGCCAGAAAGGACTAATAATGGTCAGAGTGTAGAGCAAAAGAACCACCCGTCATTTTTAGTGGGAATGTTTGTTTGTATGTTCCCTATAAAAAATAGTGTGAACACATCTCAAAATATTCAAAATTGTTCTGTCTGATGATGCCAAATTTCCCTTCATATACCTTACACTCAGTTTCCCCTGATTAATTGTATGATTTTTTGGAAGATATATTTGTTGTGTAACAAAATTAATTTGTCTACTGCTTGGTATATGAATAAATAATAAGCTCTTTCTATTTTTATCTTCTCTTGAGTTAGGGAATGGAATATTCAAGAATTAGATTCCAGGAATTCATCAATATATTTTGGTTATGAGTTGTAGTTTATTGAGGTCATTTTCTAAGTCCTTAATATTTGGTCTTTTTATGGCAAATCTTCTGTTTTACAGAAGAAAACAGGCAAATCATTCCCAGATGCTTTGCTGTCTGACTCCAATGGCAAAGGAATCAAAGCAAACTAAACAAATAGGGTTACATCAAACTAAAAAGCTTCTGTGCAGTGAAAAAAAAAGTTATTGTTTAAGAAAAACATACCCTACTTACTACTGAATGGAACAAAATATTTTCATATTTTGTATTATACAACAGACTGATATTCAATGCTTACAGAGTTCATACATCTAAGAAACAGAAAATAAATAATTCAGTCAAAAAATGGGCAGAAGAGCTAATAGATACTTCTCAAAAGAAGACAGCTAGATGCAGACAAGAAAAAATGCTTGTCATCATATATGATGAGGGCTATGCAAATCAAAATCACAATAAGATACCAAATCATACCACTGATAATGGTCTATATCAGAAATGATCAGGAACGACAAGAGGATATGAGAAAACTAAAAGGGGATATGAGAAAACAGAGCGCCTATTCACCAATGATGAGACTGACCCAGTTCTGTAGAAAATAGTATGAAGTTTCTCAAAATACTAACTATAGATTTGCCAGCAATTCTCTTCTTAAGGGTCTATCAAAAAAAAAAAAAAATACAGGGATAGTCATTGAAGAAATATATTCACTGCAGCACTATTTACAATAACAAATTCATGGAAATAACCTATGTGTCAAAAACAACAACAACAAAGTGAGCAGAGAAAGTAAATCTGAAATACACACACAATGAATGCTATGCAAATGTAAATCAATTTATGAAATCTTAACATTTGCAACAACATAGGTAGAACTAAGGGAGATTAAGCTAAGTGAAATAATTCAGAAGGTGACAAACACTGGATGACTACACTCATGTAGAATATAAAGAAACAAGAACAATGGGATAGAAGAAGCTAATACAAACACTAGATTAAAAGAATGAAGCTCCTGGAAGGATAAAGCAGGAATTGGAAATTAGAGGGGGGGGTCAATGCACTAAAAAGATGATTTTGTGTGTTTTAAGTGTGGTGTGATAGATGAATCTATACCTTCAGGGCATATACAGTGTTGTTGACCAATGTTATCTCAATACAAATTGTTAAAAAATTTTAAAACACAAGGTCAGTCTCCTTGTCAGTATGTAATGGAGTCATGCTTTTTTTTTTAATGCATCTATTTCCTCTATATCTTCTTATTTGGGGGTTTATATTCACAATATTTAAATTATGTTAGTAAAGAATGATCTATTAATACCATTTTTCTTTTCTTTTTACTTTGTATTTAATGTTACTCCAAATTCACTTGTTTTCCTTTGTGGATTTTGTGGATGATATTTTTTTCTTTCCATTTTTCATTTTTTAAATCATCAAGCATGTTGTTATGTGTGGTTACAATGAGATCTCTGTCATCTCCTATGTGATATGGATAATTTTATAAATCACATCTTATCAATAGCATTTATAATTTCATTTCTTCTCTCACACACTTTCAGTTGTTGAAGACTCAATTTGTAATTATTTCTCTATATCTCTATTCAACACCTTTGTAGTTCTATTCTTTAAACAATTCTTTCAACATTAACATGAAAATGGAGAGATTTACATGCCATCATTAAAAGAATAATCTACATTTTCTCTATATGCAACTATAAAGTAAGTTTAGTACTTCCACATTTGTTCCTGTTGTTATTTTATACCCTTTACTTCCAACCTGAAGGTAAATGGATCAAAAGCAATTGTATATTTTCACAATGAATTACTACTTGGCAATCATAAAAGACAAACTCGTGTCATTCACTGCAACATGGATAGAACTAGAAGGAATTATGCTAGCTGAAATGAGTCAGAAAGAAAAAGATAAGTCCTGGGTGCTCTCACATATATGTGAACTATAATGAAACCAAATAAAAAGATAAAAAAATAGTTAAAACTAACAAGCTGATAATAGAACCAAAGCATACATCAAGGGGGGGCGAGAATTTGAGCAAAATCAGGGAAGGAATGTACATAGGGATCATGGTGACGGCTCACATATAATATGGTGGTAGAAATATGGGGTATACAACAATACTAATATATATATATATATATAACTAATATACCTAAGAAATATATGTATATAAATATTTAAGAAATATATATATATATCAATAAGTAAGAATATATATAAATTTCAATAATACCTTTAAAAAGTCCCTGTAGAATTTGTTGTTGGGCAGATCTGGTAATGATGAACCTACTCAGTTTTTGTGTGAGAATGGCTTCAGAGTCTCTGTGCTTAATAAATAACACCTTTTCTAGGTATTGTATTCCTTGTGGTCATTGTTTTTTATTCATCATTTCAAATATATCTCCTTATACCACTATATTCTGGAATGTTTCTACATAGAAATGTGGGGAGAAGATTGACATACTACTCTTACAAACTAAGTGACAAGTTAAAAGGTATGCTTAGTGCTTCTGAGAAACTTCTGACTGGTTAACTAAGGAAAACTTTAGGGAATAATAATCTCTAGGTTATGAGTAACTTGCATCATTACTTATGAAGCTATTCCCCCTGGAATGCAAGCATGAATATTTTCTCCCATTTTCTGTGAGAAGGTTACTATCAAAAAAGTATGGGCAGACTTTAACTAATCAGAGAGGTTTCTAACAGGTAAGTGACAGTTTATCTCTATCTTTCCACTCATAGTGCTATTGTTACAAAACAATATGGCACAATTTTTATATACTTAACATCTTATAAATAAAATATCCCCATAAATTCTGATAAAGAACAGAATAGAAAAAAAATCCAATGAATGTAAATGGGGATATTTTAAATATTAGGAAACTATCATAGAGCATTATTTTTGTTCATCAGTATTTCTTAAAATATAAAGTACAATTTTGCTTAAAGATTGAAGACAAGATGTAGATGACATGTGGTTTCTGTTGTTCCTCTCCAGCTGAATATCCAAGAGATGAGTCCAAAGAAGTGGAGAGCACTATGCATTTTAGGTACTCTACATTTACATTGAATGCATATTATAAATGGCCATATAAATGAATATGTAAACACCGAATCTTTGTTTTATTGGGAATGATATTTGAGTTTATATTGTGACTTGTGAAACTGCCCAAAAGTAATGTGCACCCTACATGACAAATGATGTAAACTAAAAGGAAAAGGGTATGGGCTCTAAGACATTAAAATGAAAAAGAACTGAAGTTAATAAAATTGGATGTCTTATTTGTATATTCTTCCAGTTGGCAAAATTCATCAGAATCACAACCGCTTGCATCAAAGTGATTATCATAAACATTCATTCACAAGTTTTAGATGCATAACATCCATTGAACTGATGATTAAAAATAAAAGTGCAAAGTTTTAAAAAGACACTTTAAAAATCACAGAATGTAGTTGATGATTTTATGATAACATGAATGTACTTAGAAGACATCATATTAGCAGAAGCAAGTCAAAAAGAAAAAGACAGAAACAAAATGGCTTCACCAATATATGGGATATAGAAAAAAATAAACAAAAGCCATGAGGAAAAGTCAAAACAAGCTAACCACCTAACTGAAGCACACAACTTGGGGCAGGGGGGACTGGGGGGGGGGGGACAGTGGAGAGGGTGGGGGTGAATTCCTGGGATTTCAATGATGTGAAATTTATATAAAATATTTTAAAAAAATAAATAATCTGTTTATTTTTCTGATGTTTCTGATGAATGTTTCTGATGAAGAATGTTTGATTTTGCCTAAAGCATTTCAGAATAATTGACTTCAAATATTCTGTAATATCTCCCCAGACACTATAAATTAACTATTTTTTATTTATTTATATTTTTACAGATACTCCATTTCAAAATCATCCTTTCAGCTAACTCATGAAATCATGTATATAAAGAATAATGTGACTGAGTTTATTCTACTTGGGCTGACCCAAGATCCCTTTAAGAAGAAAATAGTTTTTGTCATTTTCTTGCTTTTCTACTTGGGGATATTGCTAGGTAATTTGTTGATTATTGCTACCATCAAGATGAGCCGGGCACTTCAGAGCCCCTTGTATTATTTTCTTTTCTACTTATCCTTTTCTGATACCTGCTTCTCTACGTCCATAGCTCCCAGAATGATTGTGGATGCCATTGTGCAGAATAACACTATCTTGTTCCATGAGTGCATAATCCAAGTCTTTTCATTACATTTCTTTGGCTGTCTGGAGATCTTCATTCTAATCCTCATGGCTGTCGATCGCTATGTGGCCATCTGTAAGCCCCTGCATTACACCACCATCATGAGCCATAGGGTCTGTGGTATATTGGTGACTGTGGCTTGGGTGGGGTCCTGTGTGCATTCTTTAACTCAGATCCTTCTGACTTTGAGTTTACCATTCTGTGGCCCCAATGTGATCGATCACTATTTCTGTGACTTGCAGCCCTTGTTGAAACTTGCCTGTGCAGACACCTATGTGGTCAACCTGCTCCTGGTGTCCAATAGCGGGGCCATCTGCACAGTGAGTTTTGTCATACTGATGTTCTCTTATGTCATCATCTTGCATTCTCTGAGAAACCACAGTGCTGAAGGGAGGAGAAAAGCCCTCTCCACCTGCATCTCCCACATAATTGTGGTTATCTTGTTCTTTGTTCCATGCATATTTATTTACACACGGCCTGCAACCACCTTTTCCATGGATAAGATGATAGCTGTATTTTATACCATTGGAACACCTTTGCTCAACCCTCTGATTTATACTCTGAGGAACGCAGAAGTGAAAAATGCCATGAAGATGTTATGGAGCAAGAAATTGATCTCAGATCACTAAATGGACAAAAGGTGAATGGAAGTTACATACTTTTAATTAATAGTTCTGAGAGAATATCTTCTCTCTAAGAAATTATTATGTTATTACAACTCAAACTTGGGAAGTCATAAGTAGCTCATTCAGCAAAACAGACAATGTAAGCACATACACTGGTTAGTGGCAAATCAAATGTATCTATGGGAATTGAAAGCATCAAGTATAAACATGTGTAAGGCTTTTTTTTTTCCTAACATTTCATTCATTGCTGAGTCTCTACCTCTCCTGCCTATCTCATTTCACTTGTGATTTTAATCTGTGTTTCCCTGATCTTCATCAGATTTATATCTGCTATTTTCTGGTACCAGATTTACATCTGGTATTTTCTGCTTCCACTGTAGTCTCTGCTATATGCTTAGATGAACAGCCTAGCTAGTTACACAAACTCTTAAAAACTTTTATTGATTCAACAGTTTGTCTCATCGTATTTTAAACTGAAGATTCTATTTGTGTGCTTCCTGACTAGGAGAAAATAACAGATTAAATAACTATGGATGATCATATATCAAGAAACTATATATGATCTAGTAAATTATTTTCAATTTTTAGAGTCTCCTCTAAATACCTATCATGTGTTTATTTAGATCTCTGTAAAATAATGACATGGCAGTCGGACAATTCATTCACTGAGGAAGGTATTTTATCTTAAGAAAGCTTTGACTATCGGATTTATACTCACAATAATATTCTGGTAAATCAACTTTTTATTCATTGTAATAAAAAGATCAGTAAGGTTTTTCTAGAGTCATATGAATTATTTGTAGTCTAAAAGGCCTAATTGCAGAGCAATATATTTCTATGGTCTTGAAATAGTGAGAATAAGGAAAATAAGCAGGTGATATTAGTGAGATTTAAAACATAGATGAGCATGATAAGCACAATGAATATATTTGTGTCTTAAAATGGGGAAATTTACATGATAGGTATGACTTATCAGTACCCTTTTCTAGAATAAAAAGCTAGAAATAATAAAAAACAAATGCCCTTGCTTTTCAGGGGCAAAGAAATAGGGGGGGAAAGATGACCAAATGGAGCACAAGTTATTTTGGGGGAACAGAAATTTTATAATAATATTTTGAATTTGTGTCATAAAGTATAAGTCAAACTCCATAAAACCAATGAAAATCTATCTAACAAAAAATATGACTACTATTGAGGGTGAGAATCTTAATCAGTCTGAAAAATTCTTGAATATATCTGCAAGAGAGAGTTCTTGACAGATGAAACAATGAATGCAATTAGTATATACTTGTAGATCAAGGACACAAACATTAGTGTAAACTACTTGAGAAAGAAAATTAAGAGAATCATTGAAGATGATGCAAAAGTTATTTGAGGAGCTTCATTTATAAAGCTATCCAACATTATAAACTGCTATAGTCTCAGTAAAAATTTAATAAAGGACTTACCAAAATTTGTAAATTCAAGGCATTTAAGTGATCTGCAAGTTGTTCTGACTTGTGGTTATACTCACCACTATGGAGCAACATGACAGATCCTGGAATATTGGTTGTAATAGAAAAATATAACAGCTTGAATCAGGACAACAGTAATTAAAACATCTGTTATAGTTTCATTTTTCATTATTGATGATAATATAAAATGCTACTTTCTAATTGCATAGTTATAGAAGTTTAACATAAAATTAAATATGTACCTGGTGTAAGTCCTAACAATTCTATCCTCAGTCCTTTATCCATGAGAAACATGTTCATGAAATGTTTGTAATGTAATGTTTATAGAAAATTATTGATAACAGCCTGCACATACACTGAATAATGTAATGCCATAGCAAATAAAAAAACCATACTACTGAAACATACTACAACATTAGTGAACTGAAAATTATTTTATTAATAAAAAGAGCCTTACAACAAGAAGCAGACACTACATTTATTTCAATAATGTAAGCATCTTCAACAGGTAAATTAAAATTAGAGTAGAAAATAAGCACACTATTCATATCTATATAGGGGATGGGGGTAAGGGAGTGGGAATTTTACAGAAGTTAAAATGAATTAAATTTCTGGGCTAATGAAAATTTCTATATATTAATGGGTATTAATACATGGTGTATTCATTTGTAGGTTTGTATTATGCTTGAAAATTTTAATAATAAAATGTAATAAAAATAAATTTATTGAGCATATAATAAGTCAGCCATTTGCATTACTCTGTTTTGCTTTTTTTTCTGAAGGGCAAAAGATTTTTAATTGTTCTTTTTTCCATAGTTTCTATATTTTTTGCACAGTAAAATTCTTGTTATAAAGATTTTTCATATTTTCTTTTTTAGCTTATATCATAATCTATCAATCACCACAAAATTATAAACTATTTTTGAGCATTATTTTAATAGTTAGATAACAGTGTACTTTATACAACACAAAATCATTAATTTCTGTTCAAATTTTGTTATGTTCTATGTTTTTACTGCATATCTTTGTGAAATGAAATTTGCCAAAATTTGTGACCAGTAACATGACAATACCCTCTCAACCAAATATATTTAATAGAACCTAAGATTCACCAGTAATAACAGTTATTCTTCTTACACCCAGTTACTATCCAAAGTTTTACTACGAAGGACCAAGATATGCTTTACTCTTTGACCCAGAATGAAACATCAGATCTAAGCATGGCCAAGGTAGCCTCCAAAAATGTGAAACCACGTTCTCAGACAAGGTACCTGCCCTGCCATTCTGTGTACTGTACCAATAAGGGAATTTTTTGCCTTTGTGGAAAGCAAGGGTATTGGCATAGATCAAGTTATCGTAATTTCTAATAGAAAAAGTAGAAAAAAAAAACCCTAAGAAAGAATAGCTAATTTCAAGACAAAAATAATAAACCAGGCACAGGGACAGTATTCAAAATCATGCAAAGACAGTCTGAGCTCCCTATAGGAAGTATCCTTTCCCTCTTTCTCACATCTAGAAAGGACACTAATGCTTTAGGTTTCAATTCAGTAATTCCATAAGGGATCTAAACCATTTTAGGTACCTAGACTCCCACTACAGTAGAACAGCAAATAAAATCACATCTAGTAGAGGATCCATCACTGAATATAAAATCAAAAAATTGCATCAAAGATAATAATGGCAAATAATTACATTAGTTATAGTGATCATATAAGCAAATAAGTCAAAAGTAAAGAGAGATATATATATATTCAGAGCAGCTTAAATATATAATGAAACTTCAAGTGATCTTTAAAAATCATTCCAGATAACTATGTATGTGCAATGAAAATGAAAGTTGGCAACAGTCAATATATAAACCATGTAAACATTAATAGGAGGAAATTATTAGTGAATTTATTAATATTAGATACAATACTAAGGTTTACCACATTTAACATGATGAATGAAATGAGTAATCAAAGGAATGGTGATATTTAAGCACTGGGAGTGTTGGAGATGTTAAAGAAAATGCAAAAGAAAAACAAACTGAAGAAAAGGAAATAAAAATATATATTCTACTCTTTCATTTTCAGAGCAAGCAGTATCTGTCATTTTTCCCTTGCTTTTTTGTGATCACACTAGCATTTCACAAAAATAATACAAAGTTAAATGTCCCTATGAAAATGTGCAAATGAAAAACCTAAAAATCAGAGAAATAAATGAATCATTTGAGGTTGTTTTACTAAGGTGGATTTGAATGCAGATTTTAAGCCAGTTTTCTCTTTTCGCATATTGTGACTTATTCCAAAGATGTTTCAAAAAAATTGTAACAGATGTGCTGTTAAGAAGTTGATGAATTCATTGCTGCTTTGAGAATACAATAATTAAGTGTATGAACTCTGCAATCAACTGCATGAATACAAAGATTGGATCTACAATTTTTAATAACAGTTTTATAGAGATTTTCTTTGATGCAAAAACATTTAAGTATACAATTTAGGAGTGCAATTATCCAGCAATTCCATATCTACTAATCTAACCAAAGGGCATAAAAACACCAATTCAAAAGGAAACATGCACTCCTGTGTTTATTGCAACACCATTTACAATAACTAAGATGTGGAAATAATACAAATGTCTCAAAGCAAGTGAATGAATCAGGAAGAGGTAGTCAATATACACAATGAAATACTACTCAGCAATCAAAAAAGACTCATGCTATTTACAACAACTGGGATGGAGCTGGAAAGGATTATGCTAAGTATAATAAGTCAGAAAGAGAAGACAAACATTACGTGGTTTCTCTTATATGTGAACAAAGAGAAAGTGAGAAAAAGAGTCATGCAAAAGACAAAGTTTGCAAGCTACCCATAGATCTGAGACACATAGTAGGGAGGGAGGAAGGAGAGGAGACAAAACAGGTGACTAAGGTAATGAATCACAGGTTCTATCCTGGTGGGAGATCTACGTACATGACACCAAAAGGGAGAAATCAAGTACTGTCCGAAATGACCAACAATGTACGGAAATAATCAATTTAAAAAATAATAGGGATGCAAGTTTCACTACAAATTAGTGCTTTTGAATTTTTTGGAGTGATACTTAGGAGTGGACCAAGTACTTGGTCAAATGGGAGATTCATGTTTAATATTTAGGCCCTCCTCTGTACCACTTGCCATTAAGTCAGTTTGCATTCCCATTAATTTTGTATGAGTATTCCCTTCATTTATGTCGACTGTTTTATCCTGTCTGAAAATTTGTATTCATGGAGATTTAAATTATTCTTGCTAATGAATGACATCATCGTTTTTGCACTGCTTGTATTTTATTCATGCTCCACTACTATCTTGCAGCTTTCCTTTCTGTTTTTTGTTTGTTTGTAATGGTATTTTTTCCTCTATTTTTCTTTTTTTTTTTTTAATCATCTATGGTTGTTTTATGTGGATTTCTGAAATTTACAGTTACTTGTTTTATTGTAGTCTAGATTACTGATATCATGCTAATCTCAATCACAACTGCATCACATCCCAACGTATGCTAAATTATTGATGCCACAATTTAAATCTGTTTATACTGTCTCCATTGAAGAACTTTTGTAATTGCATCCTTAAAACTTTTGTCTTCTAATTTTAATACTAAAATTAAGAGAGATTTACAATCCCACCAGTAAGGTAGTATCCAATACATTTCCTTATATACAACTAAAGAAAAGTTACACTCCACATATATTCATGTTCTTTAATATCCTTTACTTTCACCTTGAGAAAGTCCCATCTGTTCTCACCATCAGGCCAATCCAGAGGTGACAAACCTACGCAACTGTTGTTTAAGAATAGCTTCAGACCCTCTTTATTTAAAAAAATATATTTTTCTAGGGATTAAATTCTTTGTAACCACTTTCTTCATTCATCATGGCAAACGCATTACCATACACGCTCCTAACCTGAATGTTTGTTTTATTGTTGCTGTTCTTAAATTTAGTTTTCAGTAAAGTAATGATAACTTCTAAATTTACAAACATTGTGCAACTTATCAGCATTTTGTACCATATCTGCATACACTACTTCTATTTACCTTTTAATCTCTAACTTCAAGCCTTCATACCATTGCCCTTTTACTTGATTATCCACCCCTCCCCACACCTTCCCTTGCTTTGTAACCACTGCTTTGTTCTTACAGTCTAAATTTTGCTTAGTTTTGTTTACACATTATATTTTGTCTATCTTCCACAGGTGAAAGAATGACAGTTTTTATCTTTCTATTACTTATTTCACTTAGTTCACAATGCTCTCTGAGTCCATCCATATGACTGCAATGGCATAGCTATTAAGCAAAATAAGGAAAGAAATTGTTTCCAGAAAGCTTATTTCCTTTTTTAAAAAATGACACTGTTGTTATACTTTCTATTTTTGGCCACCCTCTTCACCATTCATTTCTTTTATTCCATTTTTTTCTCTGTATCTATGCCAGCCCAAGGCAGCTGCCAACTCCAAATCCTTGACTTTATGAACTTGATGAGTGTGATTGATTGACATGCTGTTCTTATAGCAAGTTACAAGCCAGAGGTTAAGCTTATTGCATGTGAAGTATTTCTGACTAACAAAGTAAGGAAAACTTTAGGGAATAATAACTTCTAGATTACAAGTAACTTGCATCATCATTTGTGAAGTTATTCCCTTTGGAATGCAAACATGAACACAGTTTCCATTTTCTGTGAGAAGGCTACTATCAAAAAGTATGAACAGATGTGATGCTAATCAGAGAAACTTCTAAGAGGTAAGTGACAGACTATATTTTCACTCAGAGTGGCATATTTAAAAAATAATCCAACATAATTTTTCTAATAGTTTGTATGATTTTTTAATAGGATATTTCCACACACTCTGAGAAAGAAACAGAATAAAAAAGTGCAAAGATTTTTTCATAATTTGCTGCTAGTAAATACGGTAACAATGAAAATAATGAAGGTAAGTATTACCAAAAAAATGATTATTTGAACTCAATCAATCCTTGATGAATACCAGGTATGTACAAAGTCATCACTGCAGTGGAGGGCTTGAAGAATGCATTCCCTGAGTAAAAGTTTACTGCAGTTTCTAGAAATGGCAGCATGTAGAAAAATATTAGCAAATGTACTTAATAGAAGTTAGTGAAAGATTGTGTCAGCTTGGAAATTACAAAAAAATTAACTAGAACTAGTAACCTCTGTATAGCTCCTAAAGAAAGTCAACTTTTCTATCTTCCAAGACAGATTTGAAAAAAATCTCTACATCAGGGTATAAAATTATTACATTCTATGAATATCAAAAAAAATCATAAAAATATGATTTGCAGTCAGCATGCATCTAACATTTACTTAAAAGTGGAATTATTACTTTTCAGAGAAAAAATGATGAGGTGATTAAAATATAGAAGTATATCATGCATCAATTAAGAAAGTTTCTGAAAATATATTTTGCATAAAAAGTCTTCCCTTTTTTTTCAATTTAATGTCCTTGCCCATTGTTCTTCACATGTTATCTCAGCAGCCTTGTTCCTTTACAAGATTTCTATTCTCTTTAGCAAGAGTTGGAAAGATGAGTAAATAGGTATTAATTTCTTATATTGAGGAAGTCAGATACAGAGGCCATAATTAATGGTTATTACATTTTATGACCAGTTTTTGGTTTATGTAGAGCAGTTTTTCCAGGTTATCTGTTGGAAAGATGAGGAGGAATCTTTATATAGTCACCTGGGGTTAGCAGTTCCAGAAGGTAGATTATATTACCTTTTTAATCAGATTTTTAAGGATCTTGAGACAACTGACTAGCATTTCACAGAGAATGGTAAATTCTGTATAGAAATAGAATGTATGTTCTCCCATAGATTGAAGTCTAGAATCACTGTAGGTGGGTGTCGGTAGTTTAAGGACAGCACTTCAGGACTACAATGCTGCTTCCTCTGGTCTCTGCAATATAGCATAGATATACAAGGGTGGACAGATGCTCTGCTTCCACCCTCAATTATTCTATGCATTTTCTAGTTTGCATTTTCTTCTAAACATCACTGTCCCACCAATGTCCCACACCAACAATTCTCTCTTCATTTTGGCACAGGTAGCCATTCTGCACTTGGTTTGCCTGTTTGGTGAATTAGGTAACCCACATGGATGCTTTCTGTTGTTAAGTAGTTATGTCTTGAGATATTGTAGCCTGTTTGTATGTCTGATTCCTTTGAGGATGTAATGAGTAGCATGTGGTCACACTCCAACCATATCTAGAAGTATGAATCAGTATTATGAGCATTTGTAAAGCATAGTCTGCTTTTGAACTCTGAGTATGCTGAACTCATGTAAGATTCAACATTGTGAGTTTAAGACATTTAATCTCTCTTGTGCATGTGAGTCTCACACCAGAGAGTAACACTATCTACTCCAGGTTTTATACTTAATCAAAAACTGCCTAAAATTTAACTTAGTTTTTTTTTTCAATATCTGCCTTTATGAATTAAGATTGATTGATTTTTTTATTAATTTACTTATTTGTCTTTCTACCCGACAGAATAGATAGTAAATTTTTGTGGCAGTGTTTTGGAATCAGAATCATATAACAAAAATCGATGACATCATAGTGGAGACTATTCCATGTAAAGTGTCTTACTGACCACTTACAATGCATAAAACGTTGAGTTGAATTTTGACAAATAATGTATTGTGAACATAATGGCTTGTGATACCTGAGATGCAAGGAGGAAGTTAAAATAAGCACACTTTCATATGTGATAAGCAGTAATATCCACTAGGAGTGGAAAATTTTAGTTAGCTTTCAGAGAGCAGGGGAGTGATTTACCTTTTCACAATCAGTGGAAGTCATTTTACAGGTGTTTCTCCACAATTCTGTTCTATGGTTCACAGAGGGGAAGCATTAGGAATGGAGGGTTTCTGGGAAGGAAAGAAGGATAAGAGGAGTCTGGATATTTCAACTTGATTTGCTTCCTTCTGGATACCTTCCAAGACCTCCCTATAGTTCCTTCATATAGTCACTGATCTGTCCAAGCTCCTACAGCAGTGTTCACACACTTTACTGATAGCAAGTCTGCAATAAATATTGAGAATAGTATTGTGATAATTGTTTGATCTAAAAATAACACTGTCTCTCTTCAAGGTGATAGGTCATTGCAGATTACAAAATTGATTAAAGTTCCCTATGTTTGACACAGAAAGAAAATTCTTAAATGCACTTGAGGTACAGGGAATATTTTTCAACTATACATATGAATAGGAGAGTCTGGATTATTGGAAAATGAATAGGTGGCCTGGGTTTTACAAATACAGAATGAGATGGAGCTTTTTAATGCCATCTTTAAACATTAATTATTTGATGAAGCCCCACAATTATTTAGAAGCTAGCCAAATTATAGATAGCTATTATTAATAGATAATAGATATTATAGATAGCTATTATTCTTAACTTGCCTAAAATATATATGTCCAAATTTTTAAAAGAAACACTTGTTCAAGAAATTAGCAAGCCAATGGGATTGATCATCTAAACCAAAATTCCAACTCCCAAAAAAGTAGCCAAAAATCATGAATGATTAGCGTTACAGAGGTGTTTTCTTTATTACCTATGTCTGCCATATTTTCAAGCATCATTATTTTATGATACAAAATTCTTTGAAGGAATACAGAAAATCCAAACTTGTAATGATTATACTTTCAGAAAATTGTTCAAGATCACCAAGTCCAAAGAGACAATTTCTATAGTGAGCACTCCAAGGTAAATAACTTCATCATACATTGTACCGAACGTTTTCTTTTACTTAGAAGAATATAAAAGATAGTTCATGTCTGTTGAGGTAAAGAACATTTACAAAGGTAGAGAAAGAAATGTGAAACTATCATTTTTGTCTATTGAGACTATCTCTTGGTTTCAATCAAATCACAGTTTACAAAACAATATATTGGTGTTTGGATGAGGTAGGGGAGGAAGACAGTAAGTTAAGTCACTCTCTCAGATTACATTTAAAGATAACACATTTCAGGTTTCATTCACTTGCCTATAGTGTCTCTTCCAAACTCTAATCTAGAGAAAAATATGTATTTATGGAAATTAAAGTTATTGCTATTTCTTTCTTCTTTTTTCATTTATACATTATTTTACTTTACAATTGTGAAGAAAAGAAATCTTTCTTTGAAAGAAGGGAGTTTTCAAAGGTCAGTCAATTTTGTTGTCAGAAAACAACTAATGAAGTTAGTTATTATCTATTATAGTTCTTCCAAAAATGACATTCTTCTTGCACTTATATTTTTAATTGATTTCATAATGTGCTGTTGGGAGATTATAACTGTGATCTGCTCCTACAACATCTGTTTGGAGACACCCAACCACCCAGCCACTCTTGACCTTATCTTTTGACCTAATATATTTATATATATTAGTAAACATATTAGGCCAAACTGTGTAATTGCTTATACAATTAAAATCTGTACACATATTAGGTCAATGTGTGGTGACACAAATAAAGCTTTTTGCAAATATTAAATGAATATGTATAGTCATTTGCACAATTAAAATGTTTTACTGTGAATTTGTACACCATTAAGAAACATTCAGTGGGACTTTTAGTGTTCTTTGGTTTATTTCAAAAATTAAAGACAAGTGAATAAAATGAAGATGCTTGAGACACTAGCAACTATTAGATAACATTATTCATGGTCATCAAGAATTGTAAATAACTAGCATCACAATATTTATTGAAAGCTGCAACAAAAGTCTTTTTTTTACTTATTTATTTGTTTTGTTTTGTTTTTTTGGCATGGTTGCAATACCCATAGTTCTCCTGCCACCATATCACCTGTGTATAGTCACCAGTTTCCCTTGTGCCCTTTCCTCCCCTATTATTTCCTTCTCCTTCCAACTCCGTACTGTGCCAAGGTGATCGTAGAACTGTAGCAAACACTTTAAAGAAGATATTTGGTTATGTCCCTTCCTTTCAAGCTGAATATCTGAGAAATGTGTTCAGAGAAATAAAGAACACTAAATATTTCTAGATAATCTACATTTATATGAATGTATACTAAATAAAAACTATATAAATGAATGTACAAACACTAAATACCTATATTGTTGGGAGTAGTATGTGTTTTATTAGCATTATTCATGAACCTACCTCTAAATGTAGTGATATGTAACTTGCTTGTCAAATGATGCACATGGAATGATACAATTGAATTTGGATTCCAAGTTTTGATATGGAAAAACCTGAAGGACAGAATTGCTGTGGGGCATTCGCAAACCAGAGAAATCATTGCAACAAGATGAGGAAAACCTCTCTTGCTTTAATTTGCCTCCAGCAAACTCCAGCAAACTAGGATTGCAATGGCTAGGCTGGTTTCTCTAAATCAGAGATAATCACCTCCTGCCTATACTCCCCATTCCTCAATTACTCTTAGGTTTTAAAATGATAATTGCCTCCCCTGCTTGTGTTTGTCTTCTTTGAAATTCACCAAACCCTATCCCTGTGTCTCTATAAAACCCCTTTCTTTTGTTAATAAATTTGCCTCTTGGTTCATTACCTCCAGTGGGCCCTCAGTCTTAACTAAGTAATCTCTCTTGTGATTCTTTTTCCTACCTTGTGTCCAGAACATCAACACAGAATAAAACATGAGCTCTTATTTCAATATTATTTCATTTGGCACAATTAATCAGAATCTTGTCTAAGCTCTGACAAGAGGTTGTATTGATGAGCACTGTAGAAAACTATCTCAATCAAAAACTTAACTTACACTCAGAACACCCAATAAACTGATCATCATTAAAAATTGGGGAACTAGTATTAAAGTGATTTTTAAGAATCAATGAGTGTATGTAATGAGGAATATTTGATTTTGCTTAAGATATTCTTGCACAACTTGCTTCAAATATTCTATAATATCTCACTGCATGCTACAAATCACTTTTTCTATGTTTTGCAGATAACCCATTTCAAAATCATCCCATCAGTTAATTCATGAAATCATGCATCTGAAAAATAATGTGACTGAATTCATTCTGCTTGGGCTCACCCAAGATCCTTTTAAGAAGAAAATAGTGTTTATCATTTTCTTCCTTTTCTATTTAGGAATATTGTTAGGTAACTTTCTGATTATTGTTACCATCAAGATGAGTCGGGCACTTCAGAGTCCCATGTACTTCTTCATCTTCTACTTATCCTTTTCTGACACCTGCTTCTCTACTTCCATAGCCCCTAGAATGATTGTGGATGCCCTTATGAAGAACAATACTATCTCATTCAATGAATGTATCATCCAAGTCTTTTCTTTACATTTCTTTGGCTGTCTGGAGATCTTTGTTCTAATTCTCATGGCTGTTGATCGCTATATGGCCATCTGTAAGCCCCTACACTACATGACCATCATGAATCGACATGTGTGTAATGTGTTAGTGGCCGTGGCCTGGGTGGGGTCCTGTGTGCATTCTTCAACTCAGATTCTTCTGACCTTGAGTTTACCTTTCTGTGGCCCCAATGTGATCGATCACTATTTCTGTGACTTGCAGCCCTTGTTGAAACTTGCCTGTGCGGACACCTATGTGGTCAACCTGCTCCTGGTGTCCAATAGTGGGGCCATCTGCACAGTAAGTTTTGTCATGGTGATGATCTCTTATGTCATCATCTTGCATTCTCTGAGAAACCACAGTGCCGAAGGGAGGAAAAAAGCCCTCTCCACCTGCATCTCCCACATCATCGTGGTCATCTTGTTTTTTGGCCCTGGTATATTTATATACACACGCCCTGCAACTACTTTTTCCATAGATAAGATGGTAGCTGTGTTTTATACCATTGGAACACCTTTGGTCAACCCTCTGATTTATACTCTGAGGAATGCAGAAGTGAAAAACGCCATGAAGAAATTATGGAGCAAGACGCTGATTTCAGATGACTAAAGATGAACAGGAGTTACACAGTTTTATTAATAATTTGGTTTGACTTAGAAATTCTTAGAGACTATTACCCTTTTTAATGTAATTATTACAACACTAACTTGTTGCATGAGAGTTAGCTCATTCTGGAAAATAAACAATGTAAACTCATATACTTGTCAGTGTTTAATTAAATGTCTGTATGAGAATTGGAGTATCATGTACGCCCTGTATGTGAGTTCTTTTGTCTTATATGTCACTCATTATTGTGTCTCTGCCTCTCCTCCCTGCCTTGTATTACTTCAGGTTTTGATCTAGTGTTATACCTGTTCTTCAAAATGAGGAAAAATTGGAAAGTTATGGGTATTGTTGAGGATGAGAATCTTGATCAATAAGAAAAATTCTTTAGTGTATCTGCAAGAGAGAGTTCTCCATAGATGAAGTAGCAAGTGCAAATCCTATACACTGGATGAGTAAGAAAGAAATCAAGGATACTAACACTAGTGTAAGCTACCAGAGAAAGAATCTATGAACTATAGAAGATGACACCAAAAATATAATGAGAAGTTTATTTTATTTCATTTATTATTATTTTAAAAATTTACTATCCATATATATATATATGTATATATATATATATTTCACATCATTGTAATCCCCTGGGGGGTTCACCCACCACCTCACCTCCCTGGACATTCCAGCTTGTCCCCTCCCCCAATTGTGTACTTTCATTAGGCTGTCCATATATTAGCGAAATCATTTGGTTTCTGTCTTTTTCCTTCTGACTTGTTTCTGTCAATATGATTTCTTCTAGGTACATCCATGTTACCAAAAAATCATCAAATTTGTCATTTTTTATTGATGCATAATATTTCATTGTATATATGCACCACATCTTTTTCATCCAGTCATCTGTCTTGGGGCCTTTGGGTTGTTTCCATTTTCTTGCAATTACAAATAGTGCTGCAATAAGTATCCAAGCACAGGTGTCCCTTTGTGCCCACATTGAGGTCTCCTTTGGTTAGATTTCCAGAAGAGCAATTGCTGTGTCAAATGGTAATTCCATTTTCATTAGTTTAATGGTTCTCCACACTGCTCTCCATAGTGGCTGGACCAATTTACATTCCCACCAGTAGTGTAAAAGTGTTCCTTTCTCTCCACATCCCTGACAGCACTTGTTGTTGCCTGGTCTTTGGATGTGGGCCATTCTTACTGGTGTAAGGTGGTATCTCACTGTGGTTTTGATTTTCATTCTCCTGATTGCTAGTGACATTGAACAGTTCTTCATGTGCCTGTTGGTCATTTGGACTTCCTCTTTAGAGAAGTGTGTTTTTAGATCTTCTCCCCATTTTTTAACTGTTTTTTTT